>JAZGTJ010000659.1:24341-40023 GCA_036877575.1 Botia almorhae | reverse complement strand
ACATGCTGCCGAGTGGGAGAAATGTTGCGCCCTACGACATAAAAAAAGATCGCGGCAGCACAAGCACACCCGCCGAAAAACAACCCACAGTTGTAGAAACATTCACAAACTGCATCCGCTATGATAAAAACGGGGTCCGGTGGAAAGCGATCACGGAKGCTGTCGCAATGTGTATCGCAAAGGATATGGTGCCCGTATATACTGTGGAGAAGCCGGGGTTCAAAACAAAATAAAGTTAAAACTTGTTTTAAACAATTTCTAAGTCATCTGCAGATTGATTTTAAGTAAGGGGGAAAAAATCGATTTAAATCGTAAATCGGATTTTTTGTAAAAAAAATCGGGGATTTTATTTTTAGGCCATATCGCCCAGCCCTAGCAAGAACTGCGACAAAAATGCAGAAATAAGCAAGACAAGACAGAAGAGCTCTCCAACAAGTTCAAATTGTTTGTTTTCATGTACAGGTATGCACAGGGCAGACGCTTTTGTCCAGTGACTTAAATGCAACATTAACATTTTATCATTAGTATTTTATCAACATTTTTAGCATTAGTATTTTATCAACATTTTTAGCATTAGTATCATGTTTACCAGTTACTAGAGCTCCAGAACAGACGATTGCACTTGAGTTAAGTATCAACATAAGTACCAACAAAACAACAACCGTATCAGACTTGAGATACACAGCAGCAGTTCACTGGGTTTGGAAATGCCTCTCGCAGCATTAAGATGTTTATTCTGCTATCCAGCTAGCAGGGAACGTTCTCAGAACGTTTGCTAACATTCTCTAAACAAATTTTTGCAACAAAAATGTTTTTATTAATGTTTTAAATATCAAAACATCATTCTTAAACATTACACAAACCTTCTTACAAACTACTACTGGGTACAAGTGAAGGATGACGTCTCAACCATCTGCCATGCTGTCTCTCTCTCTCTTTATTCTGTGGATCTAGTACATGTTCTTCACCCTCATCAACACCTCCTGCTTCTCTGGTTTGTTCTTTCACCTTTAACCCCTCACCCTGACCAAACATCCTTCCCGGGGGCACAAGGCACTTCATACTTTGTGTCAAGCTGTTCTGTGGTAAAACACATGAGGCGAGCAGGCAAACTCAGTTTCCTAATGTGTGACTGATTCTGTTCTCTTGTGTTGTCTTCAAACGCTTCTGAAGAAAGTGCTGTTTGCTTTTGAGTGTCAGTTATTATCAAATCTCCTGTCAGGAGTGACGGGTTCGAACCGTCTCACACCCTCCACGGCACCACATTTCAATTCTGCCTCGCCTGCAACAGATAATTGGGCTCTTGGACAAACAGGAAGCAGTCTGTCCAGTTCTCACACTATCATCAGTCTCTTTCCACCTGTTTGGTGACATGAAACCGAGTCTTCAGTGTCTGTCAGATGAGGTGCATTTGAGCACAGATGATGATTAAAGTGAAGAAAACACACTGTTGTTTCCTGTGTCAGGGTTTCCGAACTACAGGATGCACAAGGAACTGCAGGAACTCCAAAATCACGCCTCTTTCCGAAACACATGAACACATACATAGTTTGACAGGCAGGTAGGACATCCAATCATTGAATTAGGACCAGCTGTGGCCTTTGATTAAAACTACTGCCTACCTTTAACTGAAAATGAACATCATCACACTCATTGAACAGTCATGGTTCCTCACAGCTCTATGTAAATAAGGTTTCTCTCATGTCCATGTAAGTCTATAGCATTGTACTGCCTGTCATGTCTGACCCTTTTCAAAACAACAGTTAACACAATAAGCTGTAAAATGAGAGAACATAAGTTCATGCTTGTAGCAAAAACAGTATGAAACATGAGTTAAGTACAGTATGAGTTAAATACAGACAGTTAAAGGTTAGTTCAAATCCCTAACCGTACATTATGAGCAGTGGTGAAAGTGATGCCTTAGAAAACATCACTAAGTAGATGACAGGGGTTCTGCAGAGGTGAACCACTCACCCCGACTCTGAGAACAAACACACCCCCCACACCTGAACTTTACACGATCTTCTTTCCTCTCTCTTCCTGGTTCCTTCCCTCTGTCTATACACTCTTCTGTAGCTTCTCCTTTTTCTTTCCTAATCACAATCCTCTTTCAGATTGTAATTTCTGCTCGCTTTATTGTCATTACAATGGCACGCTCAGTCGAAAGGCCTCTCAGGGGCGCCCACGGCAACCACCCAACATATCTCCCCCCCCGGCCAAATCTTATTGGCCAGTTTTCCCTCCAAAACCGCCTCAGTCACATAAAAACATGGGTTAAGTTTTCTAAACTCCTCACACTGAGAATTAAACTTGAGTGCAGTTTGTTTTACAGGCATGAATGATACCTCCTTCAAATCTTAATCTGAAATTATTCAGTTTTGAAGTTAATGGCTATTAAACTGTAAATACAGATGATTGCCACAAAAAAAACAAGACACAAACTTTCCAACAGGTTTTAGTCTGTTAAGGCTTCATTCACTTCCAAAAAACACACTAAACAACTACAACTGCTAACAAACCAAACAAACAAAACAAAGGTCCGGGGTGAGACTTTTATTGCAGAGACTTTATCTGTCAGTATTACAACAGAGTTTCATTTGCTGAGGAGAGCCGTTACTGTATGCAGGTCCCTTTCATTCATGTTATCCACACAAGGTGAGTGGTCGAGCATCTTTGTTGGGTCTTGTGTTTCCTACAGCACTGGTGTAGGAACACACACAGTAAAACAGCAGCAGCACTGCTCCAACAATAATAAATAAACCACACAGTCCAAGTAACAATGAGACGAGCAAGCTTGTGTGATGTGTTGGGTCCACCCCGCCATACCTTCGGTTCCAACCCCAAACTTTACGAGATGAACGAGTAAATGAGGGAATAAAGATAAAGAGTTTAAATTCTATTGAGCTGTAAACGCTCTCAGGTTACACTGGTTCCAGTTTGCTTTCCACACTCACAATGTGTTGATTTTACGTTTGTGCTCTTCATAACATCTTACAGGAACAGCTCAAATAAAACACATTTACTCATCTTCTCCGCACACGTCATTCTAAACACACGACTTGAAATGTATTTAGTCACATACTCACTAATAATACATAGAAAAAGTGACCAAAATTTTGTTCATAACTTTAGCTTTTGGGACAAATGAAATTCATTCAGGTTTAGGACAAATTGAGGGGAACCGAATTAATAAAAACAAACAAACAATTAAAAACAAATTTTCCAATTTTCATTTTTGGGAGTACTATTCCTTTAAAAGAATCTATAATTTTTCCAAAATAAGATAAACAGAGAATAGCTGAAACCATCCAGTGTGACCGGTAAAAAGAAAACTTCCTTACATGATCCTGCAGGAACTCAGAGAACACAAAACTGATACGTTCTCTTAAACAATTACCCCTCATAGAAACTCAGCCCAGC
This sequence comes from Botia almorhae, assembly GCA_036877575.1. Classification (NCBI taxonomy): domain Eukaryota; kingdom Metazoa; phylum Chordata; class Actinopteri; order Cypriniformes; family Botiidae; genus Botia; species Botia almorhae. Next base: position 36,603 of record JAZGTJ010000659.1, on the reverse strand, counting down.
CTCTGGTGGGCATGACATGCATCAGGTGGGGCTATTGTAGTTCTCCTCCAGGGGTGGGTGTATATTGAAGGGTGTTGTTGATATGATACGTGTTCTCTTCATTCATGAAGACACTACACATGGACCATCATCAGCAGTGAGGTGGTCTGATTAGTGCTCTTCACTCTTTACCAAATCTTCCAATCACATGACATCTCACCAACCACAACCTAATCCACTGTCACATGACCTGCTGTGATCTTCCATTTTATAACGGAAGAGAATGCCTCAAATCCTCTGACAAAACTCCAAAACCTCTAGCTAATATTGCGCAACAGAATGTCTTTTTGTATTGACTAAATGTTACGCAACTCTTTACAATCGAGGTCGAGTAAACAATGACCGTGTTTAAATGTTTGGGTGAACTATTCATTTAACTCCTCTGTGGGCATGTATGGACCTCCTCTAATCTTCAGGTCAAAGGGCAACTGGACAGTGCTGGCTGGAGGGGATGTGTGTGTGGGGGGGGTCTCCTAAAGTGATTGTGTTTGACAACCTTTAATTACCATAGTGATTAAACTGGAGAAACAAAAGCAGCCTTATCAAACTTAACAATGCTAATTAGCTGCTGGCCCAAAGCTAATGGACCACATGAGATGTAACAGCGAAATGGAAAACTAGCATCAACATTTGCAATGACTTACGGTACAAAATACCAAAACAAGGCCAAGATACGTCACTATGAATCAACGATGACACCAAACATCCCATATGGGTAGAGTCAGGAAATTAACATATGCAGGCGAGAATATTTCCTCTTTCATTTCCAGTTTAAATGCAGGTAGGGTTTATTTTCTTCCCAAATAAACTAATGGTTGGTTTGCGTCAGCATGCCAAGCTAGCAGGTATGTGTGTGGTCCTCATTCTGAACAACATTAAACTCAGTCAGATGCTGAGAGAGAAAATACAGAGAGTGAGAAAGAGATGTTATGAGTAGAACCACAAGAACTCTAAAAGAGACTCTTTCAGAAAGAGCCTAGCACCTCCTCAGAACGTTCCTGGAAGATTTAACGGCTGAACAAAACCATTTATATAAAGTTAGATCTCATAAATGTGCACGAACTAATGATGTATGAAGCAGTAAAGAATCTCACCTATACCACAAGACCTTCCACTCAGTTAAAGCACAGTTTCACCCAAATTTCTGATTTTTCCATGACTTCCCCCAATAAAATCTAACATTTTTTACGCACAGGCGCAGCTGTAGCGCATGGGGTTGTTTTTATTGTGACTGAGCAGTAAAGAAGCATCTATTTACTTATTAAGATCTCCTACCTGGATCCTTCAAGGAAGTTATATTGCATAGACACTAACAGAATCCTTAATATTCAAAGAACCTGGAAAACCCAGCAGGATCTTACCTTCAGGTTCACCGCTGGTCTTGCCCTCTTCAGCAATGCTCACAGATGGCCGCGCTGCAGACAATGCTGTCAGGATCAGAAGCAGGAGAACACTCAGACATGACCCCCAGGAGGACATCCCGTCATCGACAGGTGTGCCACCCCCTCCGCCCGCCCTCGACCTCCCCCTGCACACAGATCCCATCTGACGAGTTCCACCCCAACATGAACTTCAGGAGCTGCAGGCGGACACTCACTGGAACAGAGGATTCGATGGGACAACAAGACAACAAATTAGAAACTGCTACAAACACTCTGTTAAAGCAAAACAGCAGAAACAAATGACGTACAAAATAATACCTCCAGACACTTCTGTATGACACTTAGTGTGGATATTACAGCATCACCACACTTAATACTCAGTTTAACACTGAGTGATGTTACTGCTCTCTGCAGATATGGCGCGCAACGGTTCGCGCTCGCGGCAGCTGCGCTACAGATCGATTCCTGTGATCGCGCTTATGGAAAAAAACGCTCGTGCAATCATTAAATGATTCCCGCTGCATGTCTACGTCATTGGCATGGATGTGGACTGATTGTTTACAACGCAATGCATGATGTCAGCTTTACGGACGTTTTCTGGTAAAGAGCTGAACGTGTTGAGCTTCACTGTCTGTTCACATTCAATGAGTGTACACAGAAATCACAGTAAAATATTTACCCTGTGTATCAGCTGTACTGTGCCTTCATCACATTTAATCAATGTCAACGATTCTAATGTGTGTCTATTACAAAACGATCCTGGTTGTATTACAAAGACATCATGTGATCGCTTAAATACAGATTAATATTAGCTTAACTCTAGCGATCTGTTAATTACTAGTAGTTAATTATTAGTAAAACTCTAATTATAGTAAACAAAGCTTTTGCCTTCAGCTTTGTGTGTCAAGCATCGTTCTGAGCCTTTACTATAAAAAATGCATAAATTACATGATACATTTAATAACAATGTGAGAATAAAAGACAGTAAAATAATAAAAACCGCAGGCCTGACTTTGCCTTTAAAAATCGGAAAATAAAAACATGAATGGACAAGCATAGAATGGACTTCATATGCTTGACATATTTTTATGACTAATCATAACAATTGCTGGAATATTTCCTGAAGTGACAGTTTGCTCAAAATAAATATATCATATTTCCTAACAGACAGAGACTTATACCTTCAGCCAGTTTATTTACAATAATGAAAGAGGCATTCACATACACGACAAATACAGTTTTGTGTATTATTTTGGTAAACAAACAAATGATTCAGAATTAAGGTTTTTTTTTAAATAAAGTGACTTCTTATGGAGCCCACATCACTGGTCATGAAGCCTGACGCGCGAAGACTTGCAGAAATATCTATATTAAACCACAATGCAAAACAAATCTTTCATGTGCATTTTGATTAAAGAGGAGAAACAATCCACTCACAAGCAACACTTCTCTCTGCAATAAAGAACAACTCACTCACCGAGAAGCAGCAGACGAGGCTCAGGATCCACATATAAACAGGTTCATGCATGGGCCGAATCCAGAGCGGAATGCGACTTTCTCCCCCTGCAAACCAAAATATTCCCTATTTGCAAATCCAGCGGGTCAGATATCACAATGCACGGAAGATGAGTTTGCATGCCATCAGCGGGCAGCTGACAGAATCCGTGCGTGTTCGTGTAAATCCTTCAGGGAAAGTAAAATGTACGTCCAGAAACTTTTTCCTCCGAAAACAAGTTGTTTGTTCCCCAGCGGCTCGTGCAAACGCACCGCGGCGTTCGCGTAAAACGCGAGAAGATGCAACGACGAATCAAACGGAGAATAAAAGATCGGCATTCAAACATCCACTGACGTGAAGCGCGGTGTCCGCGGACGCTGATTCTCTTCTATGACGCTTTGTGGGGTTTACTGGGATTTTGTCCTCCAACCCCCTGAAGTAATGTCACTCCCCCCTGAAACCCGACACGTTTCCGTGCTTGTAGTTTTTGGGACTCTGCCTTTCCTCGCCAATCACAGCCCTCGGTGTGCGCGCTCCCTCCGAACACAGTCAATCCAGCAGACCGCAGCTCTGCACAACCTCATAAAGTTGGTCGGGATTTGGGGATCTCCTCCCTTCAGACGCGCTCCAGTGTTGCAAAACGCAGCGTGCGCCACCGAGCGGCAGCTCCGCCTGATTTCGAACCTCGAGTCCAGTGAGACCCAGAAGCTCTTTGAATTCCTCCAAAACAATTTTATGACCACTGAATACAAAATGACATCCTCCATGACAAATGATTACAGCAGGTATGAAACACATAATCTCACTCACACGCTTTCAGTTTCAGAGACTTTACGACACTCCTGCCAGTATCTTCACACAGATACACTGCACTGATTATTTTCTACAGCAAAACAGTTTCTCAAATGTTAATTTCACAACTCATCCACAGAAGACAAACAGAATAGTTGAACAAATCTGTCATTGTTTACTGATTCCTCTGTTGTTGCAAACACACATGTTTGTTATTTTATCTGTGACACACAAAATGAGATGTTTTTAAAGAATGAACACAAATGAAAAATTATAAATGAAAATAATGAAATAGTCGCTGCTGTATTTCTTTCCCCATAATTCTCTCTCTTTCATGCACAGTGAGGCCATCACAGTCTTCTGTACGAGGTGACGGTTTGGTCTGGTTTGGGGAGAGAGGAAAGAGGGGCTGGGGATGGAGGGGGCAGCTCGCAGGGGGCAGCTCGCAGTCACCTGTCCGAACCAGATTTCTGTTGTTTTATGCCTTCCACATAAATATAATTTACAGATCATTAAATTGAATCATATGCCGCTATTTGAAAAAGACAGAGAGTCACATGACCAGTCTGCGATCTGCTGCCCTGCTGTTTCTCTACAGCATGTTATGATTTATGACAGCCGATTGTTTGGTCAGCTTTTGGTTTCAAAACAATCCTCACAAAATGCCTGAGAAAAAACATGAACTTACCACGTCACTGAGAGACAAGAACTTAAACAGCCATTAAATCATTTAAATGCTTTTGGTGTAATTATATTGTAGCTGTGTCAAATATTTGAACAGAGAACAGTAATTGTGGAATAATATCTGTGTGTCTTTTGTTGTGTGTTAACCTGCTTTGTTTAGTTTTAGTCATATATCTGTAATGAAAGTATAACAGGCAAGTACTGTACAGCAAATCCAGAGGTTAGTTCTGAATCTGAAACCAGATTATGACTCTCTAAAGTAAATACTTTTCTGACTGCTGCTCACCTGTGCAGCATACAACCCATTGGTCAGCCAAACCCCTCCAGACTGAGTCTGGATGATGGGGCTACACTCTTAAAAGTTTAGATATTTTAAAGAACTTTTATCCTCCTGTACTAGCACCAGTAAAATGCCTCTTTTATTTCAATGATGTTCTCTAAACTTCCCTCACGAGTGTTTATATGAACCACACACTGACTGTAACAGCTGCTAAACACAAATGATGTTAAGAAACAAACACAAAGCTAACACAGCTAATGTTTGTATTAATGTTTGTATTATGTCTGAGTCATTCAGAGCTGTATGTGATCACCACAAGTTAAGCATTTGTGTTGACTAAACAAAACTACAATTCACTTCTGTCTGGACAGGCAGGAAACAAGTTAAACTTTAGCACTAAATCTGTCTGCCTCCACACAGACCTAAAACACTCCCACTAGCAACAACTGTCAGTGATGAGTCAGTGGAGACAGTATTTATGAATGTTATAATGTTAACAAACATTATATGAAAATAATTGTATTGTTATGTTAGCACAATATCCCGCCACAGTCTTTAGGTTGTTCTTTATGATGATACTGCTCATCTCCTCTCGGTCTAAATGCAGCTCCACTTGAGTCATCATCTCTGAGATGCACGAGGGCTTTCAGAAGTGTCTGAAGAACACTGGAAGAGGAGGAGGAGAGCACAGGAGAAGAAACCTTCTCCTCAGATGTCTGATGATAATGAAGCAGTGTGTTGTGATCACACCTGACTTCATCTCACAGGGCTAGACACAAGAGAGTCATTAAAACAGACAGCGAGGAGCATCCAGGAGAGATCTTAACAAGCTCTTACACACACATCCCAGCTAACAAAACCATCGTAAGAATGTTCCCCCAACATTTCCATTAAGTCACAAAAATGTTTCTTTGAAAGTTCTAGAAACATTTAAAATGTCCAGTATTTTAGATGTTATATTAACATTATTGCATGGTTATAAGAACATTATTCAAATCATTTTTAATTCTGTTCCACTGAATTCTGTTCTGTTAATTAAATCTACTCGAGAAAACCTTTTGATATGTATGACAAAAAACAGTGACATTATCCAGTGATGTTTGATCTACAGCAGATCTACTTACCATCAAGTTATGATGGACAAATCAAAATATAATTGTTTATAACGTATAACAGAGAGCAGAGAGAAAGAAGGTAATCACTGTCCTATGATGGGCTCTAATACTCACACACACACACACACAGACACACACACACACTAACACACACACACACACACCCCTCGCACCCCTCAGTAAGTGCTTTCCCTCCTCCAGTCTGTCAGAGTAATTTACTGTGACAACAAACAACTGATCACACCAGAGAGTCACAGCACACCCACAGAGTGTGTGTGTGTGTGTGTGTGTCTGTGTGTGTGATGTGTTTGTGTGTGTGTGTGTGTGTGAGAGAGAGAGATGATGAATTCTCATGGTAGTGAATGATGAATTAATAACAATTATATTTTGATTACTGGCACCTTACTTTCAACACTGTTGATCTTTAAAGACTGAAACACTGATATTGAGAGATATTACACGTGTGATGTTGGAGTCAAAAGATGTTAAGGCTGCTGTGCATCTGTCTGTATTCTGTTACTGTTATTCATATTTGATCTGCTTTATAATTATTTTTCTGGTCAGGAAGAGTTCTGTCAATCATCTGCTGAGTGATGCAGAAGCAGGAGACACCTTGTGTGATGTTACCGTTATATAATCATGCAACAAACAGCACAAGTTTAAAGCTGGTACATATTATATATATATAAAAGTGCCCTGTTGTTACCATATATCTGCATCAGAGCAGTGGGGAATAACATGGAGATTAAATTATAACTCATAATTATAATATAAATATGAGAAGAAAAGAGACATAATTCAAGAACAGAATAAAAATATCTGTTTATCAAACGCCAAAAGGACAGAATACATGAATGCACGTGATCTGTCAGCAAACGTTGAGCAGGCGTTTGTTTTTCATTAGTGGGGTGATTTAAAGTTGGTGAAGTGTGGAGATTCTCTCACCTCAGGAGCTGCAGGAGGGTGAAACACTCTGTCAGTATCACGATACACAGAGAAACTTCCCATGAGAAACACATAACATCAGCTTCTCACACACACACACACACACACACACACACAGAACAACACAAACAGACTCTGAGAGCAGAACACTGACCACAACATACAGCGTTTCACCATCATAACACAATTACAATAAAACTACATTTATTCAACAAGGTCATATTTGATTCGCATGGTCTTTAATTTTTGTTGATTTAATTTGGAACAACAAAAATCTCAAAAGCCAAATGTTTCAATTACAATAATGTTAAAAATTCAAATGTCATGAAACAATGTAAAATGTAAAAACTCTTTAATAGTAATTGGGTTTAACTATATATTGGAGACAAAGTTGTACTCAAAAGTTAGCAAAATCTTATAAACTCGAGCTAAACCTCATTTTGGGGACATTTGAACAATGCTATAAAAGTTCATAATAATGTATTTTAAAATATAGTAAATGAAGTTTTTTAAAACTGTACAAATGCAGGAAGTTTTCTTCTGGGGTTAGAGAGTGTGTGTGTGTATGTGTGTGTGAGGGTCAGTCCATCTGGGTGTCAGCTTGGTTGATCAGGCACTCGTGCTCCTGCAGTGTGTGTGTCTGTTGGACCATGTGTCTTCATCTCAAAGGGAGGTCTGAGGTCTCGCTGAGACCATCAAACTGTGAACATCAGAACTGTCACTCCATGACTGACTCATTCATATTCTGAAAACAACGATTACTGTTAACAATAATAGCAAGTTATTATTTTGTACTTTTGCCTAGTGTTCCTGTAGCTCAACTGGTAGAGCACGGCGTTACAACACAAAGGTCATGGGTTCATAAATCCGAGGAACACACATACTGATCAATTGTAAAATCCTACATCTTGTACTGTAAGTCACTTTGAATAAAAGTGTTAAATTCATAAATGTAACAGCTCTTGAGTTTTTCAATGTACTTCACTGATACACAAAACTGCCCTCTGACATTTCTGATCAAATTCTTCAGGAGAAATAAAAGTAGATACAACTGTTGAGAAGTAAATCTGAGGAGCACAGAAGACACGACAGAGATCTGAATCTCAGGAGCAGACATCTGAATCTCAGGAGCAGACATGTGAATCTCAAGAGCAGACATCTGAATCTCAGGAGCAGACATGTGAATCTCAAGAGCAGACATCTGAATCTCAGGAGCAGACATGTGAATCTCAAGAGCAGACATGTGAATCTCAAGAGCAGACATCTGAATCTCAGGAGCAGACATGTGAATCTCAAGAGCAGACATCTGAATCTCAGGAGCAGACATCTGAATCTCAGGAGCAGACATCTGAATCTCAGGAGCAGACATGTGTCAAGAGAAAACTCTTGACTTCCAACAGAGTTACTGTACTCACACTGAACTCTGGTCACTTCAGACCGGAGGGGAAATGAAATCCAGATTTCGGAGGTGGGGTTGGAGGGCAGTTAAACTGGGGCAGATTAGAGGTGGTATCAGTGACAGGCAAAGGTCTGGGAGTGGATGGGTCCACACACACGTGAGCTGAAGTGCAGGGAAACTCTTACACAGTCAGATCAGATGAGACTGTGGGGTGACACTGGAGTCTGTGTTAACTTTTCCAAGAGGGGATGTGAATATGAATACATTTAAAGCTTAAAAACGTTCTTTCACTGTTTAAGTATGCTTGACATTAATATCTGAAATTTATACACAATAAAACCATTTTTCAAACTATTACTTCAGCGGTTTGGATTTATTTGAATTTTTGGTTGAAATTGTTCTCTGGTTTGTCTGCAAATGTTTTTTAGATCACTGCCAACAATAATCGCTGTAAGATCATTTTTGTGATGGTTTCATTTCTAACTAAATTTATTATCTCTTATCACAGTTATAATGATGGAAATTCTAATTCCTCATTAACTATCACCTCATAATTAACCAGGCAGGAAACTATGAAGATCTGATTAGTGAAACACTGGTCCAGACCTGATATGACTCTTGCTCTGAGTGTCTGTTCACTGTGTTCCAGCATCTTAACTAGCTTAACCAGCGAGACCTTCTTGGTCAACTGTGGCTGCAGAGTTGAAGCTCTCCAACAAGCACAGACTTTTTGGTGCAGTGTGGCTACATTTTGGTGGTCCAGCAGCTAAACTAGCGCTAGTCAACATTAACTAGTCTGGACCAGCATGGAAATTCATGATGGTTTAAAAGGGATTTTTCAACAGAAAAAATAAACAGATAAAATACAGAATAATTGATAATATTTTTAGCACCAACCGGCCTGTTAGATAACTACTGCATTAAAAAATACAACCCTACCAACACAATGAAACACAGCGAGAGATCATTTCATTTGTGTACATTTCACTTTTATATTTGCCATCATGTTAAAACCAGTAAAGAATTTTATCCTCAGAATGAACACAAACACAATTAAACTGACTGTAGTTTTATAAACATCTATAAATTAACAAGTCAATCATCTTAATATATGAAAACTTTATACCATCTGTATTTTTTTAATCAATTCATTGCAGTGAAACAAGTCATTCAAATATAATGATGGTTAATATTGAGGGTGTCAGAGGATAAGATTTGTGAATATTATTCATGAATGCTAATCCAAAGATGCCCAAAATGTATTGCACACTGATTTTTTATCGATTAAGAGATTGAATTGGTTCTCATTTAAGCTTTAGCTTTTCGCCAGATGTTTCTTCTAAAATTCCTCAGAAGAAATAAAAACAGACAGAAATGAGTCAAATGTCGCACACAGTAAGAGCTCTGAAATAAATGTGGAAGAGCTCCGATCATTTGATCTGAAAAGATGAATGAAAAATCTCTTCATATTGAAATGACTGACTGTTGCTTCCCAGCATCTGAGATGTGTTATGAGAACTCTCCAGGAGACGTGATCTTCATTTCATTGCTGTCTAGAAGAAACAACTGAAATCACATCTGTGATTGTTCTTCGAACCGTGGACCAGACCAGTCAGTGAGGGTTCTGGCATAGTTGATTAGATCCCATCACATTAACTGGCCCATTTTTATCCTCTTGCCATCATCTCTTATTCATCTGGGTCAGTGAAGTGATAAACATATAAACCCTCCCCCCACCACATGCCCCGCCCCCACCCGCAAAACCCCTCACAGGCTTGTCCAATCAAACGACTGCTGCCCTCTGGTTCCCACAGAGAGTGTGTGTGTCACTCAAGTGAAGTGACAGCTCTATTATAAAACACCACAGTCACTGGTTTTCAGACGGTCATGAGATGACGAGCAGTCAGTCAAGCTGCACTGAAGAGGAAACTGTGAATGAATGATGTTTAATGATGACTGAAAACATGGCATCAGATTCATATGCATAGAGCACTGAGAGAATCTGGAGCTGCAACTCTTCATCTATTAAGATTTATAAGAAATGAAGAAGAACTGACATCACATCTGAATGAAGTACCACCTAGCAACCACCTACAATACCTTAGCAACCCTTACAGAAACTGAAACCAAACAGCACCACCCTAGCATCACCTTGGCAACCACAATACCCTAGAATTGTAATTGCCATGTTTAGCATGAATGATAAACATCATTAACATATAGATCACATCTAGAAGAACACATCTGTGTTCTTGTGCTCTAACAGAACCAGAGCTTTGATCACACTGGCTGTGTTCTTGTGCTCTAACAGAACCAGAGCTCTGATCACACTGTCTGTGTTCTTGTGCTCTAACAGAACCAGAGCTCTGATCACACTGGCTGTGTTCTTGTGCTCTCTAACAGAACCAGAGCTTTGATCACACTGTCTGTGTTCTTGTGCTCTAACAGAACCAGAGCTCTGATCACACTGTCTGTGTTCTTGTGCTCTAACAGAACCAGAGCTCTGATCACACTGTCTGTGTTCTTGTGCTCTCTAACAGAACCAGAGCTCTGATCACACTGTCTGTGTTCTTGTGCTCTAACAGAACCAGAGCTCTGATCACACTGTCTGTGTTCTTGTGCTCTAACAGAACCAGAGCTCTGATCACACTGGCTGTGTTCTTGTGCTCTCTAACAGAACCAGAGCTTTGATCACACTGTCTGTGTTCTTGTGCTCTAACAGAACCAGAGCTCTGATCACACTGTCTGTGTTCTTGTGCTCTAACAGAACCAGAGCTCTGATCACACTGTCTGTGTTCTTGTGCTCTAACAGAACCAGAGCTCTGATCACACTGTCTGGCTCACAGCAGCAGTCAGTCAGAAGAATGAAGCATGCAAGCTGTGTTTTCTATGGTAAACAGACAGCTGAAAGAGTCGGGCTGGTGCTGCAGTGTCTGGCACATGAAGGCAAATGTCTCATTGGTGCCATCCAGTGTTGTTAAGCGACCCGGGTGGAGAAACAACAGTTTCTATCCAAGTACTTTCATGTTTGTAGGCATTTCATAGTGTTATGAGCTGACGGGGAACCAGTCTGAAAGTTAACCCTAACCTTAACCAAAAAACGTATCCCCATCAAAACCAGTCCACTAACTATCCAGAGTAGCTAATACAGAATTAAAAAGGTTTGAATAATGTTCATATAACCAAGCAAAAATGTTAATTGTTACTTGGAAACGTTAGAGAAACATTCTTACAACCTAAAATTGTTAGCTGGGTAAGAGTTTAAGCTCTGTCTGACCTGCTGAGCTATTGAAGTGAATTGTGCACTTCAGGAAATTATTCAGGGACTACTCAGAGTATTTAAGTTCTTTATTTTTTGGCTGGTGCATCTGCTGGTGTCCAGCACTGCAAATGTAATCTGATCAGACCTCCTCCAGATGCTCCTCAACGTCTGGATGATGAATCCAGCCTGGGGAGAGTCCAGGCTTTCCACAGGGATTGTACTGTCACCCTGCACAGCCATTAAACTCTGCTGAGTGAGTGTTTGGCTGAGAAGAACCTGGGAGAAAATGAGCGAATCTCTTTGACTTCACACATCTGGAAGCACAGAACCTTCAGGAGGTCAGGAGAGATGACTGCTCACCTTCATATTCTGGATGATGTTCATTTGGATTCCGTATGAGTAGTAGAAGAAGAACTTTGGAGTCAGCTTGACTTTCCACTGTGTCCTGAACCATCCTGAACATCCAAATGTTTCTTCTGTAAGCAACAATTACAGCATGAAAATACCACATACTTTACCACATACTGTACCTACTAACCAACAAACAAAATTCATGTTTAATATTGAAGAGCAGAGCTGCTGAGAGAAATCTTTATCTGTCATTATATTGTTTATATTATATAATCTTTTATTTCTCTTGTTCATTTTCTCCAATGGCATTTCAAACATTCCTCAGAAAAGACTTTTAAGACACAAACCAAAATAAGTAGCTCTGAATCACAACATTAGTTTAAAATGAAAAACATATTTTTCATGCTCTGAAAGCGGACCCGAGACTCCGCTTTCAGAGCAGGCGACAGAGAGGCCCTAAGAACAGCGAGGGCCAAACTGTCCAGGGGTATCAGGAAGGCAAAGCGCGCACACGCTCA
>JAZGTJ010000659.1:13643-24291 GCA_036877575.1 Botia almorhae | reverse complement strand
CAAGCACACCCGCCGAAAAACAACCCACAGTTGTAGAAACATTCACAAACTGCATCCGCTATGATAAAAACGGGGTCCGGTGGAAAGCGATCACGGATGCTGTTGCAATGTGTATCGCAAAGGATATGGTGCCCGTATATACCGTGGAGAAGCCGGGGTTCAAAACAAAATAAAGTTAAAACTTGTTTTAAACAATTTCTTCGTCATCTGCAGATTGATTTTAAGTAAGGGGGAAAAAATCGATTTAAATCGTAAATCGGATTTTTTGTAAAAAAATCGGGGATTTTATTTTTAGGCCATATCGCCCAGCCCTAGTAAATTGGTCGTACTACTACCTTTGCTAGCAACAGACTTCAAACACACTTTGCAGCGGGGTGTTGTTTGTTGTTTGTCTGACACCACAAAACCGAAGCATTGCCAGATTACGAATGACTTTTTTCGTAATGAGTTCTTCCCTGCTCGCTGCCATATTGTTTGTGTATCTTTAATATGGCAAACGCGAGGGGTGAGGGCTCAGCCCATTCTACGGGAGCTCAGAGCCCATTCTACGGGAGCTCAGAGCCCATTCTACGGGAGCTCAGAGCCCATTCTACGGGAGCTCAGAGGGGAGCGTCTGCATATTACGTTAAAAAGAAAACCGATTTTCATTCAAGCAAATCGATGTAAACTACACATTCGAGTTAACCGATAAAATCGATTTATCGCCCAGCCCTAATTTCTTTATGTCTAAATGCCTTGCATTGTTACCCATGCCTTATTACAGTCTATTCGTAAAAGGATTAACTTCTGCAGTTTTTATATTGCAGTCTGTAGAGCCTCTAGTGGAGACTCTGAAAGTCCTGGCTGGGCCTGAGACATGCATCATCTGTTGCTATGAGCACCGCACTGTTGGCGTCAATCCTGAGATAGAAAAGCGATTCTTTGAGGTATGAGATTCAAAATGGTAACCTAGATAAGAAATGGCTAGATATCCTGTTGTCTTCTTCCTCCATGACCCTGTGTAACAGCTGCTTCTTCAAGAGTTCCAGTCAGAAGAGATCCCACCTGAGAAACAAGACCCAGAGTTCAGCAGTCCCGACATTCGCCTGCTCCATCTGCGGCGAAGATTAATCTGAAGAGCTTGTGAAAATTGTTATACTTAAAATGTTGTGTGGGTCAGAACTGAGTCATCATATCACTATTTTTCACTTTACGTAAATGCAAACTGTTTAACCATTTTAACTGTTTTAACATGGTATGTTGTTTGGGGGATATAAATGCACAGAAATGTACATGGAATAAATTATATATGATGAATATGCTGAAACAATTTGCTCAGTTCAATAACAGTTTTAGTTTTATTACAAGCATTTTCAGATAATGTAAACTAAGTGTGATATGTTAACATTGATTACAGTTAACTGAAAACCATTTTGTTAATACCAATTAATTAAAAACTTTGAAAAAGGTAAGACATGCTCTGTTTCATACTATCACCTGATCTGGTCCTTTGAGTTTACTATAGTGCAGTTGTACAAATGGGGATATTTTGTTAGGTACGTGTTATGATGGAGGGACCTTTTGTCAAAATAAAACCTCATCTTTAGTAAATTACAATACACAAACATTTACAAACAAACAATTTGACTGAAGAAGATTTGATGGTCTTTGGGCTCATTAATCCCAAGGTGTGACTGTGATTGTTAACATTCAAGCATTTGCGTATATAAATATATGTTCATTGTTCAAATGATATGTGGTGGAATTCTTGGCAGGTGTTATGCAATTTTAGGGGTGGGAGGTATTTGGAAGTCTATGCAATGGCATGTCTGTGCAGTGACGTTTGTGAAAAACAAAACACTTCACACAGCACACACTTCCTGAATGCAGCAAATCTGCCTGAACATGGAATTCTAAAGCCTAGGGTGGAAAAAAGAAAGAATAAGTCTAAGCCAGTAAGATAAGACTGCTCATTTAGGTGGACTTCCAGTGTTTGTATCCTTGAAGGTAAAGTATTTTATCAATTTATTTTAATACTTCAATTTATCTGTAATCACATGCACTTTTCAGAGTAGCTAAATGTCAAAACAAAGGGACAAAACACTCCCAAACAAGTCAAGCAAGAGTGCAGTCCAGTATCTTACAGTTCTTTAAAAGCTAACAGCACAGCTTAACATTTGCATGGAGAATGACTTAAATAATTCTTCTGTTAAAATAGATTTTTATGCATCAGTTTTCCAATATGTGAGATGCAATGCCTTTATCTGTTTATCTCTGTATATTTGTCTTTAAAAAATATTTCTTTCAGTAAAAAATGCCTTCATCTCGTGTGAACAAAAAACCCCGTAATGAACACACCACCAGAGATGAAATGGGCTCTCTCAGTCTTCCTGTGAAATTCTTGGATCAGGACTACCAGGAGTTATATCAGAATTGCCAGATCAATAAGAAGAGATATGTTGATGAGAAGTTCCCTCCAGACAGCAGCTCTATTGATCCATGGCACAAGCTTGATTTAAATCTAGACCAAATCGAGTGGTTGAGACCATCAGTAAGTTACCTGTACTGAATTCCCATCTTTTAATAACCTTCACAAACGGTGCAAATTAAATATAGACTAACGTTAATTAGTCAATGTTCAGCTGCAAGAGTGTTAAGGAAAAGAATGGCATTATTGCTTAAAAGAATCTAAAAAAGGTTTATTGAAAATAATCTGCCATGGAAGTGTTGAAATCTTGCTTCTACTGAGGATCTTTTAATACATCTTGTCTGAACAGGTTTGCTGTCACAATTCCCAGACATTTTAGTTGTAGCTGTGGCAAAACATCTCCAGTGTCTTATCAACAGAGATATAAATCATGTTTAACAGCAAGTCAAGTCACGCCTTTTAACCGTACATTTTCAGGTTCAAAGCATCTTCAGAAAAACGCTCTGTAGTGTTTAAAGGTATATTAATACATAGAGTTTTATTAAGTGCAGAGGTGACATTCATTTACACAGCAATTATAGTTGTATAAACAATGCTATGAGATTAATGTTTAATATATATTAAGTGGGTATAGAATATAGAAATGTGAATATAGAAATAAATTATATGAAATAACTTCATATAATGATAACAGCGTAAATGACAACAGCGTAATTTAAAATTGCTCAGATGCTGGATTTTTTTTACACACTAATGCTGTCAGAACTGCCTGTGTCTACACAGAATCTGAAGCAGGCACAAAGTAGCCTTTACATGTCTATGTAAAAATGTTTCTCTGTTAAAAATAAGGTTCAAAGGTTCAAAACTTAATTGGAGGACTAAAAGGTTAGTTCACCCAAAAATGAAATATGATTGCATATGAATGGGTTTAATGAAAACCAAAGTGAAATATAATCCATTATTTTATGAAAATCTTGAGCTGTGTTGTTTTTCTCTGTATGAGAGTGCATACAAACAATGAAGTTTAGGTTTCCCTTCAAACTTTAATTTATTGCCATGACAACTATATTATGAAATAAAAATAGAAGATTTTCATATCCAAGAGGATGCATATTTATATTCATGATAATCAAAATATTGTTTTATTCCCTCTTTTTAGAAAATAGTGACAGACCCCCAGCTCATTGTAAAGGGAGTGTCCAGGTTTGACTATTCACAAGGAAACTATTTAGGTATGTATGTATGCATTGATTTATGTATTTAACAGTCCTTTAAGCATGGACTTTATACACAGTCACTTTATTGACACCAAAAGATTTTTTGTCAGTAGAAAAACATGATATTAAACTCACTTTTAATAATTGTAGGTTAATTATAACCTGAGTAAACCTGATTTTTTTTATTGTTTATTATAATTTTACAGTTACCTTCTCTTTAATAAAGTGTGAATTTTTATTTATGGTAAAATTCACTTATCCAACTCATCCATTGTGTTTGTTTCTGTTTTAGGGAACTGCTGGTTTCTTGCCTCAGTTGGAGCTTTAACCTTTCAGAAGGATATCTTGAACCAGGTCATGCCAGCTGGCCAGTCATTCAGTGAAAACTATGCAGGGATATTTCACTTCAGAGTAAGTCCTTTAGTCAAACTTCTAAATATATAGGAGACTAGAGCTAGTTGTCACACCTGGTCTGGGGAAGTTGCTAGTCAGATGAATAAATGAACACAATAAAGTCACATTGGGTTAGTGACAAGTGTCAACAATGTAATGAAGGTAAAATATAAGGCTGAAGAATGTTGTTAGGACAGGGGATAATTTCATATAGGTGCTAATAATTCTTGGACATGCTTGCACATCCCGTTTCAACAAAATAGTCCTAGGTGTGACCCTGTATTCAGTTTCAAAAATAAACATACCTTGAGATACATTCACTGGAGTTAAAAGGTATGACAACTAGCCCCAGTCTCCTCTATATTGAAAAATTATTTTCCAAAAGTCCAAAACCGTATTTTTATTATCTCACTGTAATGATCAATTGCTGTTTCAGTTCTGGAGGTTTGGGAAATGGATTGATGTTGTTATTGATGACAAACTGCCAACAATTGACGGCAAGCTAATTTTTGTTCATTCAAAAACAACAAATGAGTTTTGGCCTGCCTTGCTGGAGAAAGCATATGCCAAGTAGGTGCCAGTACCCTACATTCCTGTAAACAATAATTCATTGTAGTAAAAATAATGCTTTATATAACTTTTTAGTCATTTTATTTTTTATTTTAATTTTACATTGAAGCATTGCTGTATTGAATATAAAACAACACTGAACATATTTGACCCTTATTACACACATTGTTACATGATAGACAAAGAATTTGGTTTTATGTGATAACAGTGATTAAAATGATAATTCTTCAAGAATTTAAGTAATTAAAAAAGGTGTTTAAAAAGCATGTTTAGTTTGTCTGCACATCTTTTCCTTCATAGCATGAACTTGACAAGTAGAGATGTATGTATAGATGACAAGTATGACTTTTACAGGGTGTGTGGCTCCTATGCTGACATGCATGCTGGTTTGGTGTCAGAAAGCCTTATGGACTTCACTGGTGGGGTGCATTTGTACTTTCAACTGAAAACAGTTAACACTGATTTGTGGGACCTGATGGACCGGGCAGAGAAAGCAAATGCCCTGATGGGCTGTAGCACTTGTGTAGGGGTAAGCAGACACCTCATCCTGAACCAGTGAGATATTGTCAGCATGTTAAACTGAAACATTGCTGGAGGGTTTTGCATTAAATAGTTCAAAGAATTATTAATTAATCTAAATTACTGTAGGGAAAAAAGTTGTTCACAAAATACAATGTAAGATGCAAGGAGCAATGAAGAACATTAATTGAACATCTGTTTACTGCTACATAATTAACATCATAGTATTACTAAAAATATATATTTGTTTTTTGTACAATACTAGAAAACATCTGCAAACACAGTATTACCCAATGGCATAGTGGAGGGCCATGCATATACAGTGACAGGTGTTTTCAAGGTAAGTCTGCACAAGTTCCAGCCTCAGCTTACAGTGGTTTCAGTATAGAGGAGCTGGTTTAAGACATGTCTTTGAATTGAAAGATCACTGCCTTTAAATTGGCTTCATGTGTTTAACAGGTAACATACCGAAGTAAACCAGTAAAGCTGGTGAGAGTGTTAAACCCATGGGGTCATGGTGAGTGGACAGGTGCTTGGAGTGACAGGTAAGAGTCATTGTCTTATGAAACTGCTAACTGACTAACTGAAATTCATTCATTTTTATTTGTGTTACAAAATAATTAACGATTCACAAACAAAGTCTTTAATATTTGAGACGTGTTTACTTAACTGTTAAACCCATTTAAAAATGCCTTTCGTTTTCCTCATGGTTAAACATATTGATGACGTTTTTTTTCCTCTTTACAATTATAATGTCCCCTCATCCTTAATAGCAGCTACTTTCAAGCAGCCAACCATGGTTCAAAGCTGTGGTGTACTAAAGGCTATTATGACCCATTCAATTCCATATCCAAAACTTTTTGTTTCAATAGGAAATATGTTAACTAAGTTTGCTGTAGTGTGACTGTAACTGACCATAGTTTAAAAGAGTAAGTTTAAAGTGAGCTTAAATGACATTTGGATGATGCCTGTACAGAATTGACATACCTGTCATTGTAATGATAGAAAAAATAAGTTTCAGTAATTGTGACGTACTCACTAAATGAATCACGATGACCAATTCGTCAAAAATTAGTTCCCTTTATTTTCACATTTTCCATTAAAAAATTGGTGAAAATGGTGTTTAATTTGTTGGAATCACAACAAATGGATGAGCTGTACCTGTTTGAAGCACCATTTGTCAAAAAACTGGCAATTTTCATTGAGTTTTACACATGAAAGATTTAGGAAGGTACACCATCTCAGAAAGTGTACTAATAAAGATAATTTTAGATATATAACTGTTGGTGCACTGGAATCGCTAGACCTGTGACCTGTTTTTCAGAAAACAGGTCACATTTTATTTATTTTTAAAATGTATCATAGCAACTGCAAACTACCAGTAAGAGGAGATTCATATGTTTGGTGCATTTAATAATTAGGGTGGGAGCCACTGGATGCTCTTGTATGACCCAGCTCAGTATCCATTTAGGCATTTAACAGATACCCACAAGTGTTTTTTCAATACTTCAATTAATTTCTCTGTCTTACTGGATAACTTTCAGATCCTCATTGTGGAAGAAAGTGAGTGAAAAGGACAGATCCAAGTGTCAATCTCTGGCCAATGACGGGGAGTTCTGGTGAGCATTAACTATCATTTCAGATATGACCTCTTGCCACATTAAGCTTAAATCAAGTGTTGCCACTGACATATTTTTTCTGTAGGATGTCAATGGAGGATTTCACCAAAAGCTATGAAGACCTTGATATTTGCTGTGCCCAACCTGATTTTTTGGGTGGTTCCTCTAAATGCAACTGGACGTCCATTTGTTATAATGGCAGCTGGGACTCTGGGACTACAGCTGGTGGATGCCTCAATAATAAAGGTAGCTTGGAGTGAATTAAATGTTCAGCACCTTATAGAAAAAGATTATCTTCATCATAATCAGATGTTGTGTAATCAGAAGTCATCTAATCAGAAGTGAAGCATTGCATGGCATCTTTATTTAAAAGCCATGTGAAATCAAAACAGGAAACTCTCAGTCCATCTCTGATAGATGCCACAAATATTGGGCATATCCCATGTTTATAATGTAACAATTTATTTTGAACTATTCACATATATATTGAATTATTCACACACACACACACACACATATATATATATATATATGTTATGTGTTTGGTTTATGTGTTGTAGAAACGTTCTGGACAAACCCACAGTTTCGGGTGAAGATTGAGGAGCTTGATGAGGACTGTGCTGGTGGGCCATGCCCTGAAAACATACTTGTGTCCCTTATGCAGATTAACAGAGAGAGACACAGAAGCCGTGTTTCCAAACATCCCATTGGCTTCTGTGTTTTTGCGGTCAGTATTAACAAAATACAGAGTCTAATGGATCTGTGAAGATCACAGAACACAGATACTTTAATTTTCTAAATATTCATAAATTTTTGTTTATAATATAGAAATAATTTTAGAAATAAATATTAAATAAATATAAAATATTAGAAATAATTTTTTATTATTTCCTGTTTTTATAGATACCACCAGAGGTAAGTATATTATATACTTATATTATATATTTAAGTTATTATTATGATACAATTTAAAATAGAGACATTATTTTGCTGAATAAATGTGTTTGTACAACAGATTACTTGAGGTTTTTGTTTCATTGTCCTTTAGATGAAACATGAGACAGGGAAATTCCCTGCCAAGTTCTTTACTCGCAGACGTTCTGTGGCAGATTCTGGGAACTTCATTGCCTCAAGAGAAGTCATGAGCTTCTTCAAGCTTGAACCAGGAGAGTATATCATCATCCCATCCACTTTCAGACCTAATGAAAGCACAACATTTATGTTGTCCATTTACTTAAAAAGTGAATCTCATAAGAGAAACAGGAGACGTGTGATGACATATGTATGAGGTCATCAGCAATGGCCAATAAATGGGACTCTAAAAAAAACACTATTGCAATGCTGAACTATAAGATCTGAGTCAAATGAAAGTCTTTTGCTTCATGTGCCATATACAATGTCTGGGGCTTAACTTTTTTTGGTTGCTTATTTGTTCTCTTGTATTAGGGTAAATCTATGTTAATGTAGTATTTTATAGACAGATCTTTGACTGAGACAACTTTAATGCCTTATGCAGCTTAAACTAATAATGAACCACCAACTTAGACAGGTAGAGCTGTCTAAATGACAAGTTGCCAGTAACTTTTTACATGCTTTTTAGTGGCAGAATTATGAGACATACCATAACAGAGCACGATGTCAACTTGCCAGACATTTCTATAAACGCTTTCCTGTAGCTCAGTGGTTAGAGCATGGTGTTAACAACACCAAGGTCATGGGTTCGATCCCAGGGATTGCACATACTCAACGTATAGTGATCAATGTGTAGTATAATGCAATGTAAGTCGCTTTGGATAAAAGCGTCTGCCAAATGCCTAAATGTAAATGTAAATGTAAACGTTAACCATTACCTACAATATATTATATGAAAAGTATTTGCAAAATCCCAATAGTCCTTAAAGAACTTACTTTTTTTAAACAGATTATAATTTGATTTTGAGTATGTATGCAGTCTAATCAAATTTGTTAGGTTTTTGAGGCTCTGTTAAAGTCATGATGTATCTTTGTTTGACTTGGCTGGGTAGTAAGTAGTTTATTGAGGTAACATAAAG
Source organism: Botia almorhae (assembly GCA_036877575.1). Lineage (NCBI taxonomy): Eukaryota > Metazoa > Chordata > Actinopteri > Cypriniformes > Botiidae > Botia > Botia almorhae. The sequence goes on along the minus strand of JAZGTJ010000659.1, from coordinate 15,515 downwards.
AAACCTCACTTTACAGTTTTAAATATCTTTTCACGTGTTGATAAAGATTGCTCCAGAACTAAACATGCTAATAAAACAAACTGGCAAATTAACTTCTTGAACACATAATTTAGCTTGCAGGCTTCTGTGTGAAAGTATTTGTCACATACATATACAACTAATACAGGGTTTAGGGTCACTTGAGCTTTAGGGTTGACGTGAGCTTAAAACAAATCATTTTTTTAAAGTCTATTCTTAAATGTTTGGAATGAGTTTTGTAGACAAAATATATTTGTACCAATATATTAATTTATTTGTTACAAGCAAAAATTGTGTTTTCAAATAATGAAGAAACAGCCAGTAAGAGCCCAGCACAGATGTAAACTTCAGTATCTACCTCAAGACATTGGGTGATAAAATGAGTGCATTTTGGCTAATTGTAGGCATAATGTGGCTATTTTAAAGATGCTAAAATCGAACATTCTTGACTTATTTTTATATTTTTTGTCACAGTATAATTCCCGTGTTTCATGCGTTTAATCTATTTCTGTTATTTGATGGTTTTAATGAGTTTAATATTATTCTAAAATGTATATATATATGTGCTATTTTAATCATTAATGGCTGTTCTTTAGGAGAAAAGAATGTCATTTGTTCCATTTACAGTCTTTAATAATTAGGCAAGAAAATGCAGGAACTGACCCTATAATAACACTGAACTGTTACCTTACAGAAGAGGGCAGTATAACCAAAAACACAAAGAATCAGGGCACTGCCCTATGAGACACTGCATGTGTTTGCATGTTGTGTGTGTGTGTGTGTGTGTGTGTTTCCCTGTTTTATTTTTGAACATTTTTGACACATCAGTGTTTTATTTAATGCAATACCTTCAGTTTCACATCAGCTGAACCCTTAAAAAACACTCTCTTCAGTTTCACATCAGCTGAACCCTTAAGACCTTCACATCACTTGGAAATGTATGTATCATAACCACTGACCACAGTGACCACTAACCTCCTCAGTAAACACAAGTGCAAACAGCAGGAAATTTCTCTGAATGAGGTTTGAACTCTGTCTTTTTAGTTTATAACAGTTAGACCCTGGAAGTGGACTGCATGATTTGACTGCAAAAAAAGGTTTCAAAGTCATTCACAGGTGAGTATGAGCAATGCTTGGCATTAAGGGTGGCTGCATGTTTTTGTAAGATGAATTGCCTGGTCAGTATGCACTATACCAGAATAACCACACTCAGGGTCTTAGTAAGACATCATCTGTTCCTAATGGTTCTTTCATCCCTTTTTCTCACACTGCAGAGGTCTGCTAGGTCATGGTTTCTGCTGAGGTTAAACCCTATTAAAAGACCAGGAGAAGCCATCTGTGCTGTGTCACTGCAGCCCATTTGATTGCAGCAATATTATCCCATTACATATTCTTTTACATGTTGATGCTGTACACAATATGTAAAATCACTGAACATTCATATCTTGATTCATATTGATTTCCATATTGATTTTTATACATTCACATAATATACAACAAAATGCAACGCAATCTTAGAACATGGAAGATAAACTAGGAGGGTTTTCTGGTTAATGGCTAAACGCAACAAAAAATAACAAGAAAGCTGTTATTTGCAATAGAGAAGTGTTTAAAGCCATTTCCAATCAATAAGGTGAAGTATTTCCAAATTAAACAGGACTTTTAATATGAAAATGTAATGCTTGATTTTGTCCATCAAGAAAAAATAACAGACTGATTTCTTCCTGTTTTTTTTTTCCTGGCTAAAAGCTTGTGTTACTTAATGGAAACAAAGACATCTGACTTATTGTACAAACTAGGTCACAAGTTTTCATACTAATTACTTTAGTGTGTGCCTATTCATATATACTGTAT
>JAZGTJ010000659.1:0-13626 GCA_036877575.1 Botia almorhae | reverse complement strand
ACGTATGTATATATATCCCTAAGAAGATGTAAAATAAGAGAGATGTCAAAAATGTGCAGTTTTGGGGATACTCCAGGACCAGGACTGGAAACTTTTAGCCTTTTCCCAATGTAACCAACAGGTGGCACTGAATGGGCTGCAACCACAAACGACAGTAAACCATCTGCACAATTAAAGTAGCCTACACCTTCTAATGTTCAATTTAACGTTTATTCAGTTTCATGGAATACAGTATATTCCACACTGGTTAAGAAAATTAAGGTTAGATATATTTAAAATATTGTTTACTTAACTGAGTAAAAAAATGTTTCATAGTAAATAGTTAAGACTCAGAACTCAAATGATGCATTTTTACCCAGAAGTTGCCTCATTTCTCTTGTGAGAAGTACAGTTACTAGGAAAAACACACTTCCTCTCTCCCCAGCTTAACAATGCAAGAAGTTCAAAGCTGCTTTATGATATAAGCAATTAGTTCATTCAGTGAAAGTGCAGAGCATGTCTGACCTAGACACAGTTAGTTGATGGCCCTGACCCTTTAAAACTGAGGCTCATAGTTTACTACATATAAACTGAGGACCAGTGACTGCACCACATCAATATTCATGCAGAATACACATTTATTACTATTAAAGGCCTGTGTCCACAGAGGCCATTACATAACTACTTGACCATTTGGAAATATACTTACAAATGTATCTGTGATACCCATTCAAATACAGAATGTTATGACCCGAATATTAATAATACACATGTATGGAATGGCTGGCTTTGACGCTATGACTTCTAAAGAGATTACTCCACCCAGTAGGAACAGGAACTGTGACAATGTTTTACATCACAGGTCATCTCCCCCTCTGATTGGTGGACAGTGACATCATGCAGAATAGTTTTATTCTGCTTTGCAGCAGACTGACAACTGCAGGGTGTTGAGCATGCACACACACATTTACAGTATAAAAATAATTATGTATTCTCTTCAAATATTAACATTATACAAAACTGCCAACCTACAGCGAATGTAACCACATCCAGACATATCCTTAACTCTTATAAACCAAATAATGACACTGGCCTTTAATTAACTGCAAAGGGCTTAAAAACTCAAAGCTGCATAAATAGATACCATTGTTTAACTGTGGAGAACAGCTCTTTAATGCATTTTCTTTGCTTCAGGATACAGACTTCCCAATTCAAGAGAACAGGGTGAAGCTGCTTAGAAATATTATCTAACTTTGGTCAACGTGATCTTGTGGGCTATTGGCATGCTGGTTACGAAAGATTTTCTGATAGCTTTGTGTAAGAAAACAGATTGGATTGTAAGCCTTTATTATTGTAATAGGCAGAGATGTGAACAGTCACAATATAATGATGTCCATGTGTTACACCCTTGTGTACATTTGGAAGCACTACAATAATTTTATGTTTTTACTAATAAACTCTGAAAAAAATTTAACACATTTAAGCATTATTCAAACTTGGTGATTTATGTTTAGGTTTTTTGTCAATCTTTTGTGGCTGAAGACCACAATTAATAAATATGTTTTTCCTGAATTACACTTGCCCAAAGGAAAATTTTATTTCTCAGAGGTTGCTCTTTCATAGCTCAGAAGATTTAATGACGATATCGGTTGTGTTTTATTTAAGTATGAATTTAGTCTCAGAGGTTTCTCTTAAAATTACTTAGGAAAAATAAAAACAGAAACAAAATGATATTATACATACTTTTTTATTTAACTTAAATGTAAGATTTTATTACAACTTCTTGCTGTACTGCAATTTAAATTAAGTATTCAAAACGATAATTCAATTCATTTCGGAATGGCACACAAACCTGCAGTATATATGGAATATATAACAGACTAAAGAGGCAAAACATGGCTGACATCAAAAAAGAGCTGCCTTTCCTCTCAGGGTAGCGTGTCAGGGTAGTGTGAATTACATATGCCTGTCAGTAGGTGCCCTGTGGTCAGATCTAAAGCTCCTGTCACACACACACTGCTGACATTAGGAAGTGTGCTACAGCCTGTCAAAGCCTGATGATGCTCTGGGTGCATGAGGACGTGTGGGCTAGACAGTTATAATCAAACCATGAAATTTAACCAACAGTCTAAAGGAAGTGGTTGATAAGATCCTCAAACAGCAATTCCCTCAATTGGCAGTTTTGCGTCCACTTATGGCTGCTGTACTTAAACATACTATAAAGCATGACATTTATTGGTTCAACCCTTTTCTGATAATTCTCACAGATGAGGAGACATACAAGCTTATTGGCTATACTGCAGGGCACATGTTACCACAGATTCATCAATGTCTGTGTTTACATGTACACCCGTAACAATCAGAATTAGAACTTAATCAAATTAAGATGTTTACATTACATGAGCAAACCACCACATTCTTTTAATTTTTCATCAATCCATTTATATCATTCATTTATATGTAATTTTTCATTAATCCTGGATCATGTGATCAAAACTGCAGTACTTCACATATCCTCCTATGATTATGTTTAGTCCAATAATGAGCATAATTAACATAATCAGTTTTTTCTTATAAGCTTAAGTTTAGTCACAGTATTGCCTGTATCACATTGCAATCAGTAAATGACTCTCTGTAGCAATTTTCCACCTGTAGTTCTGCTAACTCTTCACATGTCTAAAGGGGAAATACAGCTTGGTTTCTCCTTTTTACTAGTCATTGTCAAATGGCACAATTATGCTTCTGACTGAAAAACAAAGCATTATTGATTCTTATCTGTATAGTGGCATGTACACGGACACTTTCTAGTTGTCAAACTTGAAAGTTAACAGACATGTTTTTTAAAATTTAAGTTAAACAATTAAGCCAAAGTGTATCTGTAAATTTAAAAACTAACTTCTACTACAATGACTTTGAGACCAACCAGTTGGTTAAAAGTAAATGGAAAAAAATGGCAAATAAACATTAGTTCTAAAGCCCAGTATAATTTGATTACAGATGCCACTTGGTTTGATACTTTGTGCTCATACATTTTCAGTGTGGCATACTTTTAAGACCACACTACTATATGTGGAAATTAATACATTTGCAAAACAAATGCAAGGTTTAATAGTTAAAGTACTACATGTTATAGAGTAATAACATTTTATGTAACAGTGTTTGTGGTGCCCTGCATGCTAAAAAAACAGACAATAAATGTCCAACAGAGAGCAGTTTCTCCATTCAGTGCTTGACAGAAACGGGGTCCGCTATCTCAAGACATGCTAGCCAAAACTGTAACTGTATATATATATTGTATTCCTTGCCAACCAATCAGAACATTTTCTTTTTTTGCATTTATAATGTCAGTGCAAAGAGTCAACTTCCTTCTTCCTGTCTGTGGCTTGTATTTGAACTAGACTCTTGGTGGATGATTATTGGCTTAAATGAATATAAACTATGACTATGGAGGGGCCATAAATTCACACTTCTGCATATTTAAATATTTGGCATCTTATGGTTAGAAGAACCAATAAGGAATAGCTATTAAGTGACCGAGTTCTTCCTATTTTCTACTTTGTATATTTTGCAAAAATCTTCACAAACTCATAACAACATTCTTGCTACCTTAGCATTCATGCAACACTGTTTTCCATTTCATGTGTTTCTCATTAGCATGAAATATTTTGACATGAATAGAATCGCACACTGCTTAAATTATCTCAGTGCCTGTCTTTGCATGTTGCCTAGGTTTAATTTTCTAAAGGTCTGTTATTATGACTTGTTAGGCGTGAAAGATCTAGCCCTAACTCCCCTTTAAAAAGTAACGGCTTAGTATGACTATGGCCTGCTACAAGGTTTCAGTGACTACAGATGGCTCCATTCAGTCTTCTGAACCACAACAGGAAGAGCGCTAACTATAAACCACTTCCTGTGTCAAATGAGGAATGGTATGTAATGTTTATGAGCAGGGCAAGACAGTTACTGTTAAAACTCAAACTGATTGTTGCCTTAAAGTCACAGATGGACTTAGTAGTTGTGATGTTTTCTGTAACACTTTTTTTATCATAAAGCACCCTGGGACCCTTTGCAATCTTCATTTTACCATTTATTTAAGAAAAAGTGGTACTTGCCTTGTTATGTTCCTGCCATAATGTTAGGGTGTATAGTGGATGGTTACCAAAGTTCTGTTGAATGGTTGCTAAGGTGGTTTAAGTATTTTAGTGCTTGGCTGTACAGGAGTGGTTGTTTACTGGCTCTAGTTAAACAAGCCCACCACCGTGTCATTATAATATTCTGGTCCCTAGATGCCTACTGTGGCTTCTTCAATCTACAAATTATCATAGTAGAGATTTCTTTACCCATTTAATTGCTTTTGAAAAAGGACATTTGTGTGAGCATACATATTTCAGTGTACACTGTTATATTTCTATGTATAAACCAGAAATTATATAAGCTTTATATAAATAATTTTAAAGCATGCATAAAACATCAGCTCCTTTAATGACATCAGCATGTTAGACTAAATCAAGACAGGTTTGTCCTGACCAGCCCTCTGAAAGAAAGATCTGACTCAGACATGCTCATACTTCAGGGTAACAGTTTTGTAAGGCTGTTGCCACAGAAACGTATCAAGCAAACAGGCTTTTGGGTGAGTTTGTCTTGCACGCTTGAAAATGGGTGGGTCTGCGTTTTGCCTATGGTTACACCCTGTACCAAAGCTGCCACTAAAACAAGCCTTACCCATATTTACTGACATATTGGCTCAAACAGTTTACTCAAATGTCTGTGAAATAAATACCATGAGTAAATGCAAGGTAGAAAGACTGGAATTATTAGGCATTCATGCAGGTTGTTTGTTGAATTAAAAGTCCAGTCTAAAATTGCATGTGGGAGGTAATATGAATCAGGTTATATGATGATCTGTAGATGGGAGGGAAATGTCCTCTCATAAAGTAATAAAAAAGAACTAGTGTTTAACTCCCACTAGTTAACAGATCAATTCATGAATCACCAGGGAGGCACCTTATTGGTTGCATAATCTATCCATCATATCTGAACAGTGAAACTCCCCATTCCACTTTCCCATTCATCTCCTTTCCTCTCAGGAAATCCAGCAACAGAATTCCAAAAATTCCCATAGGAATGCTTCCTCCAGCATAAATTCTCCAGCTGCAGGGTGTACATCAGAGACGTTGAGAACTTGTAGAATAAGACAACACTTTTTTTTAAAGTATTAAAAGTATTTTATTTAAAGTATTACTTAATAGGACTAGTAAACCTTTCTTCATTTATTTATTACAAAAGAACTTGGTCCATAATGTGACCTAGACCTAAACTCTGCCCCTCTTCGTTACTGTTGTTCCCTCAGACAAGCTTTACAGCACATACCATGGAATAAATGACAAATTTCTGTATACAGGGGCTATTAGTATAATTTAAATGGAGCTAGAAGGTGTATGTCACATTTGAATATATTGCAAGATGAAGTAAAAATTTAAAAAATACAAAAAAGAATAAAGGCAAAGGCTTACGACAGCTTATATGTCTTTGTTAGCAATCAGAACTGATAACATTAGTCAATGTGACGAGAACTGTTTGGTTTTTACAAGGTACTAGGGTATTGTGAACTTTTGGTTACTATGGCCTCTATGACCTGAAGCAAAAGCCTATATAAATACTAATAATTTAACTTAAATTTAATTTAATCCATATGCCCTCCTCAGGATCTATTTAAGTAAAAACAGTAAGCATGCCACATATATTCTCTCCAAGTGCCTTGTGTTACTATTAATTGCCCCGTAACAGTGTTTTACCATCCATTTAGATTTATGTAAAATTCAGTTAAACTGTCCAAACATACAAGACTTTTATAGAGCTACATTTAAAAATAAGAGCCAAAGCTTGACTAATAACACATTTTGAATGCAGGGCCTTATGAAGGACCAATTATTAGTGATTTAGTCTTCAAAAAATAAAAGATGAGGAGCAAAGAGCCTGTGTGCATGCTGATCTTGGAATTAGCCTTTAAGGGTCAGGGGGCTGTATCATGAAACAGTGATTAGATTCCACACATCTGTAAGCATAAATGTGATTGGTCGTTTTCTAATGCCGTCATTGCATATTGATTCTAGATGCTGCCCTTTGACCTTTCCCCTGTTTCTCTCCCACCACTCGCTTTTCCATTTTCAGTGTAATCGGAGAACATCTGTAGCTAAGGTTCACCAGGGTCAGGGTACACAGAATGTAAACACTACAAAGAGCCACTAACAGATCACTGTATTCAGTACACATTCATCTTGGGTACATTTATGTTTCTGTTAAATTATTATTCTTTATGAGTATTTATCATTGTGGTTACTTTGCTACCAAATAAATAGGTTTATATTTCTTAAATAGTTGTGTAAACTCATAATGCTTCATATATAGTTTGGAAAAAATTAAATGTGTCAATGATGTCTACCTTTAAAAGCTTTCAGCACAGCTATGGTTCTTATTTTTTAAAGTTTGGCAACACCAAAATTCCTTCTAAAACCAACTTTAACTATCAACATTTGATATTTTTGCTAAGGCAGCTTACAGTGTAGTGTTGTGTTGTTTGGCATTAATCTTGCCCAAGTGATTTCCAAACAATTCAAAATCATCAGGTTTAAGACACCAGCAGAGAGCCCGTATTTTTAGCCCAGCCAACCTGACAAGATAAAAATCTAAAGATGAGATTCATAAAATTTCAACATCATTTAATGTTGACTAAATTATGCTTACATGACAATTAAATATTAAGCACTGCAGTTACCAAACCTGTTCAACAGAAACTAGCATGTAGTGGCCTATAACCAAGCTGTACAAACAATCATGTTTACTTCAGCTGGGTGTTTTGTGATAAGGGTGTCTGTGTGCTGGCTGCTAATATTCATAATTATGCACCTGAACTGGTTAAATTCAGGCACAACCAATGTAGTATCCCCTGTGGCATCAAACAAATTAAATACTAATTTACTTATGATTACACATTAAGTACACCCCTAATTCATCTGTTCTGGTATAGGCAAGCTCAAGCATTTTATAATTAGCTTTTTCTCATCATTTCTTCTACACATGAACCTCACTTTAATAACGCACCACGATTATAGCAGTCAGGAGGTAAGTTAGTGATTGTGATTACTCTCACAAACCCCCTTAGAATCACCCATGAGATAAATAACAATGGTTATGACAGTTAAAGTGCATAAAAACTCATACCAGTCTAGAACAGGGTGAGAGATCTAGAAAACTAATCTTGAAATGTGTCCAGAAAAAAAACAAGCTTACGTTTTATTTTGTTTCATTGTAAAGAAGTTAATCACAAATCAGAATTAAGTAACACGTCCAAATTAAATCAAAATCATGTTTTTGCACAATTAATGTGCATGAATTTTGTTTACCAGGCACAGGTCCCACACCAGCTAAATCACATATAATCTAAACAGGGATTTTAAGTGTTCTGTTTCCTATTATACATACTAGGTTACTAATAATAGCATGTATCATTAGCTCAACATCACCATGAGCTGCAGTGGAGCTACACAAGCACCACCCAAACTCCCACAGCCAGGCCCCACAACACACTGACCACTTCCCATTACAGATCATCATAAGATCAGTTTGGCACTAACACTTCCTGAGCAGACAACTGCAAAATGCAGAGAAACGTTTGTTACTGAGGTTCTGCCCTCATTTATCATAGCTTAGACTATAGAATAAACAGAGTCTGTGGTCAGACTGTGTAAAGAAATACCACTATAGCACATAAGGGGTCTCTTAGTGTTCAAAATGTGTCTGCTAAGAACCAACAGTTCTGAATGTTAATTATAGAGACCATGCACAATTATAAAAAATTATTAGCCAATCAGGTTTGAGACACAAAGAGGGGCATTTTAGGATGAGTGCAGGTGGTTAGAGTAAAACACCCTTCATTTGGACCTTAAAGGGAAGTGAAACTGTCAAATGTGAAGCTGTTTGGAAAGACACTGTCACAGTTCCTCATGAAATTAAACACCATTATTCCAGTCAGAACGTAACGCAGAACGTTCACACGCAAACATTTCTGTCCTTATTTACTGTGCATTGGGGGTGTTCACCCCATCAGACATAAAAGCATCTGTTTTCCTCCATACACACACTTGCTAAACATTTATAAACACTGACATATCTCACCACAACTATTTATACCTTACTTTCAATAGTCAGCATATGCATCTTTGGTTTTTGCACAAGGCTTTGGTAAAAACATCATAAAATGGACCCTATATATAAGCAGTTTGTGACACTCACTTGCTTTGTGATTCAAACAGTTCTAACCTTTTAAATGTGACAAACATACAAAAGTCTGTATTGTGTAAACTGCTTGCTGGCAGGTCTCAACGAGTTGGACAACAACAGCAGCAGTAACAATCATCCCTCAGGAATGGTTAACAAAGAATACAGTCTGAACACTTGTGTCAATTTTCAGCATTTGTCATTTTAAAACAGTAGGGATAACACCAAAATTTCAGTTTCACACAGAAACTTCTTCATACCAACCGTCAAAAAGCGAGCAATCATCACATTTCCGGCAATACGAGTAGCTGATGTGGTTTTGACTGATTTGAATACTGTCACGTTGAGTGGGGAAGAAACAGCCTACTGCTTTAACAGTCATTTAAGATGGCGCGGAAAGAACCAGAGCAACAAGTGGGCACAGCACTTGTTATTAACAGCTGTGTCAGCAAGAGCCGCAGTTGTGCCGTCCAGCACTGGCCACCCGTTACACAGTACAGCTGTGCAGCCTTTTGAGAGCAAGCTAGAAACATGCTGTTTTTAAAGCTGGATTTGTGTGGGGGTGTAGACCTGACCTGTTTCCAACACAGCACAGTGCTAACAGAGCTTATTCTGGGAGATTAACTGTAATGTTAATAAGACTCATTTACAATGAGTTGATACACTATAGAAAAACATTTTAAATGCCATACTTTTGTTCTCTTTAACAGTTTATAACTGGAACCACTCACCAAAAATCTCCACTTCACATACGTTCCCATTTAGAACAGTGTTTCTACTCCTGTGTGCAAACGCACAGTCATTAGGTCAAACATTAAACCTAACACATTCTGTACATTCTTATCTATCATGGATTCCAAAGTTCTTAGTGTCCAGTTTGGAAAATATAATACCAATACACCTAGACTATCAAACCAATGACAGTCAAAGTGAGACTGAGATATTTTTGTGTGCTACCAGAACAAAAACTAAAAAGTAAATAATAGGGGGAGGACTTTCCTAGCACAGAAAAGCTCAGCATATTTTCCATTTGACTTTGGTTTGGCTCTCTTAAATAATGGCGGAAACTCCCATGCATCAATACAAAAAAGTCATCAAAGACAGGAGGAATTGGTCAGAATAAGAATGAACTAAAGCTCTTAAAATGACTAAGTTTAATTTGAAGTTACAATTACATAGCTGTTTTTGTACATGTTTCTCAAAATGAGCAAAGCAAAGAGATGAAATGAACAGAATGAAACATTTCTCTCCAGAATGAAATAAATTCAATCCACTCTACCGCGAGCACTACATTAAAAATGCACGTATGTAATAATCCCACATTTTAGAAACATACAACTGTAAGTGAAAGACAATCCGGTCAATGCGATTAGCCCAAATGGTAAAAGGAATACAAAAGGCATTGTTCAAACAGTTACTGAAAATTACACCGTTTTTAATGTTTAACTAATTTTGGGCTATACTTCAATGCAGACAAAAACCTTTTGGTGGATTTTCAAGCTTTTGAGAGCACAAGACATCACTCTGTTCGATTACGCTGTGAGAATATAAGTTATGTCTATGGCAAGTTTTCCTTCCAATATAACAAGCCCAAGACTTTTGCATAAAATGTTCCATGGACTAATTTACATGTTGATTATCATTGGATGTCAGTGATATAATACTATGGCACGGTTAAAAACCCGTTACACCACATGGCTACTTACAGTTAGTATGCTACAACCTCCTCAGCAAAACTGTGCTTTGCTACAGTAGGTGCCTGGACAGTTTTAATACACTGCAGTATAAAATGTCTTTTAATACACTGATGTTGAAGTTGATGGGGACAAACCCACATATTTTTGATTTTCAATTTGCAATGAAAGAAGCTCAAGAAACAACAAAGATATAAAACCCATACTGTCAAGGAAAAAATAGAAACTCTTCATTCAGAAATGCTTTATCATGTTAAGCCACAGTCCAAGGTGTGTGACAAGTGTATGCCACAATGCACAGGAAACTAAAAGCAAGCCAAACCCATAATGTTTCAAAAACATAACTTTGTAAGGGTCATTTTTAAAAACAAAAATAAATGTTAACTATAAATCAATTATTACGAATACTCGTTGGAGACGTCTGATTTCCCACCACACAGAGTTCATTTGTCCTAACAGTCAGTACCAAACGGTGTCATTAAGACTTGTAGTTAGATGTTAACCAAGTTAAGCCTTCATACAGTCCGTCGCCGGTGGTCGCGCAGGAGGGCTGAACGTACCAATTCCTATCTCTGATGCGTGTCAGTCCCAGCTTTTCCTGGATTTCGTGCGGCTTCATGGCGTCGGGTAGGTCTTGCTTGTTGGCGAAAATCAAAATCATGGCATCCCGCATCTCCCGATCGTTGATAATGCGGTGGAGCTCCTGTCTGGCCTCATCTATGCGATCTCTATCCGCACAATCCACCACGAAAATTAACCCTTGAGTGCCCGTGTAGTAATGCCGCCAGAGGGGACGGATCTTGTCCTGTCCGCCGACGTCCCACACGTTGAACTTGACATTTTTATAGGTGACCGTCTCCACGTTGAAACCGACGGTGGGTATGGTGGTCACGGACTGGCCGAGTTTTAATTTATAAAGGATGGTGGTCTTCCCTGCAGCATCCAACCCGAGCATCAATATTCTCATTTCTTTGTTACCAAATATCTTTGACAGCATCTTCCCCATCTTGTAAACTGTTCATAAATGTTGCCTCCCTCAAAAAATATGGTGAGTTGGTCAAGAGACAATAGACTAATTAGTGGACGTCTTTCTTCAAGACTTATAAGAATGTCAAGTTTGTAAGTAAACAGGGCGGCAGGGTGTGTATAACGTTAGTAACTGGGCAAAAGTCTCCGTAATAAATGAAGCAGACTGTCAAGATCCGCAGATCTGTGCTAGTGAACTGCTGATTTAAGCGACAGTACTTGAAACTTTAGTACCACACATATAATGCAAAAGGGCAAAGCTCGATTTGTTAAGCTTTTTCTCACGTTTGATACACGTTTTAAAATTTCCCACTCCACAATAATCCAGGGGAAAAGAACAAAAGCAGCGATCAAATGTATAATATAGTGCTTTTCCGGTGTGGCGTTATGTGATGTGTGGCCTCTTTAAGAGCCTGTGGTGTTTCAAGACTTCCTCTTGGCTTGTGAACGTTCGTCTCGGGGGCTTTTCCACGTCCTTCCCTCAAAATGTAACCGGATAGCAGCTGAAGACCTTCAGAGCCTCGACTGTAAAGCATTAAACTGGCCGACCGGTGGGGTCTGTCATCCGGGCTGTCCGAAGCAGAATCGCACTGATCTCAACCGTCCGGAATTCAAACACTCTCACGTGCCCCTGAGAGACAAGAGAGGCTCAGAGGGAGTGCCAGAAAAAAGCGACTTAGCCTGCTAGCATTGCCAGCCACACAAGCCATACAAATTCGCCAACATACACTTTTTACACATATTTTCGACAGGATATGCACAATAGAATCATTAACAGATTTTTATTATTCATTTGAAAGACTAAATGTTTTCCTGTTACCTGCAGAGGCCCACCATTCTCCAGCAGTGTCAAGCCCGGTATTCACTTCTATAACCAGCCGACTTCCAACCGCCGAGTTCACTGTGAAACTGACTACGTCAACCCGAACCACCGGAAATGACAGTTGCAGCCCAAATTTCATAATAAAGGTTTTAAGGGAACTATTGTAAAAATAAAGTAAAATTTGTACAGGTTTACTGGTCTAGTTTATAACTTTATAATCAAACTACAATCAACAATTACACATAATAAGAGAAATAAAAATAACCAATTGGTGAACAAAGATAACTCTCTAATATCTCCATATTTGAGGAAAATACAGTGGTATTTCAATAAATAGTTTCACTTCAATAAATAAATTAAAAATCCTTAGCAAAGAAACAACTATGCAGTTCTCATGAATAAATTGGTTGATAATTCTCTGGTAATTTTGAAAACAAAATGTTATTTATTCCACTTAACTAAGCATTTTTAATATTTAAAAACGTGTAGTGTTTTAATGCTTGATCACAATACTATTGTATTCCATGATGTTTTTCCATTATTGGTATTCTGCTGTATTCTAATGCGAAAATAAGCGCCAAGATCATTTAGATTTATTTCGCATACATGGAAAATGTGTATAAAAATACGCAATATTTATAAATATACATATGTGCTCCTAATTTAATTTGCGGCATTTACTAAGGACTTTTGAATTGACAAAAAATCCTTGAACGTTTATCACGCACGGGTTTCTGATCTTCTGACGTCCATGACGCAATACTTCCGAACAAAAAACCGGAAAGGTGTGGGAAAGATCATGCGCCACCTTCTTAAAGTCGTGCAATTTTTTGTGCGTTTCTGGCTTCTATGTATGACGCTAGAACCACTTCAGTTCCACTTTCGCACATCAAAAAAAATCTCATTTATTTATATACTACAAGCCCCAGCGTTTACATCTTGTAATATTGCAGGTGCTTTTATCCAGTAATAAAAACAATGTGATATGTCCACTTGAAAGTGGACATATCGCAAGCTATTTGCTATAAAAGCTAACAATCTCTTAAGACAATATAAAAAGTGCAATTTTTCTTAAACACGTTCTTTTATTCTTACTATGTACTATGTACATATGTGTGGCACGAGAAATTGTCAGATTACCCACAACTGCTGGTTTGCACAGATTATCATGCACGTTCCAAACATTGCCATAGATTCTCATCATCAGTGATTCCCTACTTGGATTGTATACAGAAAAGAGATTTGTAGAAATGGTGTTCTGCAACATTTTTATAAAGTTGTTTACGGTAAGTCAGTTTGTCATGTTAAACGAAATATTAGTCTACTAGGTATATTACAATGGCGACATCTACTGGCAATAAAAATATGATATCATTAAAATAGTGCAATCCTTTTATTAGCCCAGATGCGTATTTAAAGGAATCACACACGTCTAACATTTCTCATACATTTCAATGGTATTTAGGCAATTCTCTGAATTATGAGCATTAGTTCAGTAAATAACTAATCAAACATATAGATATTATATGTGTTATCATAAAATGAAAACCAAAGTATTAGTTTGCATATACGGAGGCTAAATAAAAAAAATACAATATACACACAATAGACCTACACACTTTTAAATGAATAACATATTTGTTTCTGAGAAGGACATACATATCAATGTACATGTTTAATGTTATGGTTAAGGCTATATGTCACACTACATTCAAGAATACAGTTTTTTAGGTAGATTTCAACTAATTTATTTCAAGCCCAGTCTCAAGTTATTAAAGTTTTATGTTTAAAAGTATTGTTTAGTTAGTCACACATAAATAGCTAAAG
>JAZGTJ010000658.1:59421-88827 GCA_036877575.1 Botia almorhae | reverse complement strand
CGTGCTCTTTGTGTTCCGGGGTCGTGGGAGCGGGTGTCCGTGGCGCTCGTGATGAGGTGCGGTCACTCGCTGCTCTCTGCACAGACGGGGGAAACAAAACACACAGATTAGTCCGGTTTCGTGGCCGGTCCAGCATCTCACGTCTCTCTCTCGCGAGGGCGAGAGCTGGCGGCTTTATACGGCCGCGTGGTGATGCGGTCCAGCTGTGCGCGAGGCGCCGGTGATGAGCTGGTGCAGGTGCGGCGCCTCGGTTGCCAGGGCGACGCTGATTCGCCCGGAGAGACTCGTCACAATAGTATATATCTGAAAAAATAATACATACATATCCATATATCAGATTTCTATATGGGGGTGCCCATGAGCAAGACACTTAAAGGGACCGTTCACTCAAAAAATGTCAGTTCCGTTGTTATTATCTCACCCTTGTGTTGTTACAAAACCTGCATTACTTTCTTCAGTGGAACAAAGCAGGAGAAATTTTGAATTATGCTGATACTGCTCTTTCGTTCCATACAATGAACGTGAATTCTGACTGAGGCTATCTGTCGAACATTCTCTAACAATCTCTTTCTGTGTTTACCCATTTTTGGATGTACTATCCTTTTATCCCCCGATTTATTGTCCCTGTACTAAGCGCGCTAGACGTCGCTTTAGTACGGAAAGTGTCTGCTAAATGGCCGCCTGCTCAATTATTCTTAAAATGCTTTGTTATTCAGTGTCTATTTTACTGTGTAGATTCTGTTGTCAGCTGCGCTGGACACGGTTCACACAATGTTGATGAAGCAGCTTAAATGGACTTGTTTACTCAGCTGACACAAACACCACGATCCATCACATCCCCAGCCAATAGAGAGAATGTACAAACAAAGTGTCTCTCTCTCCTCCGCGGGGGAAACTTCTTTGCCAAGTTGAGACGGAATCCAATCACCAAACCAGTGCTGACACTCAGCAAGCAGGAGCTCTCACTTTGATGAATAATTCTTCCAAGATGACATATGTATGAGGACACGCACACACACACAAACTGTCAATTTCAACAGCTGTTCCAATTGTCTCATTCTCGCTGTAGTGAGCTAAGGTAGTGCTGGTGAGCATATGGTCAGAGAGACATTGTAAGCAAAAGATAAAGATGTCTCACTCCATCCCATTCTTTGCCTCTGTGTGTGCACATGTGTGTTTCTGTCTCTGTCGTGACTTTCCATTAAGTATTGATTTTACACTAGCTAATGATTTTCTACCTCCCACCCCTTAGCATTACCCTCACAGAAACCTTTCTGCATGTCTGGATTTACCTTTAGACATTATTTAGCATGTTTTTCAAGCCATTTTCTAGTAGGGACACTTGCATAGAGGCAGCTAGATCTCTCTGATAGACTACAGATTTGGAGTATGATTAGAAAGTGTGGTCCAGTTCTGCAGCAAGTAATCCAATTGTGCATAAAACATGTCACTTTGGGCACCTTGATTAAATAATAAGTCAAGAAAAAGATATAATTGGTATTATATTAGTTTTGCACTGGAAAAGGATCCAATTAAATGCATTGTGTGATACAGTATTCCAAACAGGTAGAGGTGGCAAATCAGGTAAGATGGGCAGAGGTTTTCTGCTACCGTTTTCCGTCATGATTAACAAAAGGCACTATAATGATGCCGTTTATTGGGGATGGATGAAGAGTGATACCCTAAATTGAATTTTTAAAATTTTGTGGGCCCATTTCACATAACATTGCCTCTGTAATGCGAGTGCAATGATTAATCAGACGGGGCAGAGATGAGAGGCCGTGCCGTGTGGAGTGATGGATGTGCCAGCTGAGCAAGCTTGAAATAGAGTAACTTTATCCCCCTGTTACATGTACCTCATTTCCACATTTAACTCCATATCTATGGCAATTAGTGATGCAGGAATGATGTGAGGGAGAGAAATAGAGAGTCCGGATGAAAGGAGAGAGGAAAGCAGATAAAGTGAAGGACAGGTAAAGAAATAGAAGCATTGGGGTGAAGGAGGGTGAGAGAGAGAGAAGTGTACAGATGATGAAACACAGAGATGCAGATGAGGTTTAAAAGAAACCGGAGAGCGACAAAGTAACAAAACAGGGGTGGGGTCGACAGGTGAATAAAATGGGCTGTGGTGTGTGTTTGTGTGGATGGGTGGGTCTTTTTTGGGAAGAAAAGAAAAAGTGGGACAGGCAAAAACAAAAGGGAATAATGGGTGTGGGAGGACAGATAGATACAGCCTCATCATATTAACCAGCTAAAGGATACATAACACCTGCAACAATATCAGCAGAGCAGACAATAGAGAGAGAGAAGAAAGAAAGAAATCTGTTCACTTTCTTTACATTATACACTGAGTGTGAGGGAAAATGCCCAATGACTCTCTTTTGACATGTTTGTTTTACATCTGAATATCTGATTTATGTGATTCCATTCATCACCATTAATAGGTTACAAACTTTTGCATTTGACATTTTTATTTGAATAAATTGCATTGTCTATAGATGATATTTCTAGATATTCTTTCTGACAAAATGCACAATTTGTCAGTAACTTTCCGTTGAACTTGTATCCAATATTAAAAATAATTATGCAATGCAGTGCAATGATATTTACTAATTACTCATTTTTTTACTGACCTGTTCAAACTCAAAACATTGTAATATGTTACAGGCTTGGTACAAAATTTCATCATGAAACATTATAATTTTTTATTTATTTATGATGTTAACTGTGATTTATTACATGACACATGGAGACTAAGTGAAACCAAAGATTGCAGAGATTAATAAGTTGCCTTAGTTACTATGAATGGGGTAAAGTGCAACGCACAATTTAATCTTTCTTGCAAAGAAAGTCCCGCCTTCCAGTAGAAACTGACTAATCGTTAACTAAACTGACTAATCGGTCGATAAACACTAACGATTCTCTGGGGGAGGGGCTTTTTTACAGAATGTTGTGAGGTACTTGACAGCCTTTGAACAATCTGGAGTGACCTGGAAAAAGATTTAGCGCAATTTGAGCTTTAGAAACAAAATTTATGGTGCAGTTGATGTCAGGGTTAATAGTTGCTCAGAAATATATTGTGTTACTGTGACCTTAGCCAGCGATTAGAGATATGTGTCTTCTCTCATTCAGGTGGATAGGACTTTGTCCTGTATAGTTCAAATAGCTGCCTGGAGACATTGCAAATATGGCCGCCGAGTGCAGAGACTTCCTTAAAGGGACTGTGGTGATGCTACTAAAATTTACTTGTGGTTTGAACTGCCCCCTCCCTTAGGGACATTCACACCAGATGCTGTGTGAGAAAATCTCACAGGATCATTAAAGGCTTCAGTCAGAATGATGGTCTGCAGCATCAGGTCCTGCACCAGCTGGCTGTGGGACAGCGTTTTCCTCTAAGCTATCATATTTCCGGACTCTGATACCCTTTGCACTTTATTAGTCTGCGCTGGTCTCTGACTAGCGTATAGACAGCATATGAATGCTAATGCCTGTTATTGCACTCCAGTGACACATACTGTACCCAATATGCTGTGAATTATTGTGCGTACATTATACATACTGTGCAGTAAATGTATTGTGTATTCTGTACTTTCCTGTCAAAAACTGCAGTTTTGCAGGAACTGCAGCCAAGATTTCCACTCACTGTTAT
This sequence comes from Botia almorhae, assembly GCA_036877575.1. Taxonomy (NCBI): domain Eukaryota; kingdom Metazoa; phylum Chordata; class Actinopteri; order Cypriniformes; family Botiidae; genus Botia; species Botia almorhae. Next base: position 85,178 of record JAZGTJ010000658.1, on the reverse strand, counting down.
ACTTGAGTTTATGGTGTACTGACAAGTAATTGAGTTTACTGTTATTATTTATTTGAAATTGTAATGGAAGTGTAACCATTTGAACTCTAGATATACTATGACAGGGTTGAATCTTTAAGTTTAAATTATTCAGGCTTGCTGAAAACTAAAGGTGATCAAAGAGTCTTGACTCTGCATTGAAATGCATTGATACATTAAATCCAGCTAAAATTAATGAATATAAACCCTTTACCTCCACTTCTTAGTAAACAAATCATGTCATATGTTTGCAACAATGTCAAATAAAGTCAAAACATTATTTTCATTTTCACCTGCTGTATGCTCTTAATTTCTCTGGTTTATTCCCATCAGCAACCAAGAGAGACGCGGCACGTTTGCGCACCCCCTTCTCACGCATCTCCACGGCAACTCGCAGCCAGGTTAAATCAGTTGTGAGTCTCACAGGGAGAAACGCACATTATCTCAAATAATTCCTCCCAACTAAAAAGCTTTTTCGCTTCGCCGCAACAGGCACAGAATAAGAGGGAAGCGCTCCATTTGCGAGTATCAAATAATGAGAGTGAAATAAAGCTTGTCTTTTTTCATTTGTCTTCTCTGATGAACTGATAAATATGGGCTGGCCTCTGGAGTATGGTCTCCATTTGGATGCCTCCTAGCTTTCACATGTTTGCATATTGGCTTATTTACTTGGAAAAAAAAAATCTAGCCATGTTTGGCCACAGAGAATCTGAGCTTGGTTGGTTAAAGTACTTGCCAAGAAATGTTACCCTGAAAGATAGTAGAAAATAGGATTCAGCTGGCCTGTTTGAATACTCAAACACCTGTTCTGTTTCCAGGCTTTATAATGTGTTACAGTCAAGCTGTCTTGTTAATGTCTGATGGTTTAAAAGATGGCAAACCGCTTTCGCATACACACACAACTGTGTGTGTCTACATTTTGCACACCTGAGTCGGAAAACAATAGTGGAAAGTGATAAAAGACACATAAACGCAAAGTAAATATAAAGTGTGTATTTATATATCAACCTTTATAGTGTGTTTCTTTTAGCTTTGAAGCGTAATTGACCACTTCTCTGCACACACAGGAACTGCGGGTCCCTTTGTTGGCCTGTATGCTTGCAGAAGACTGAAGATCAAAGAAGATATGTAGACATCTACCCCTAAGGAGAAAGAGCATGTGTGCATTGCATGAATATGTCTGTGAATTATTTTAAATACAGTACACATGTGCCAATTCACACATCAGAGAATATTACTGCTAAATAATAAATAGAAATGATGTCTCAGTTCTTTAGAGATGTATTGGCTTAATCACTTGTGTTTGCTAAGGCAAGCATCACTATTATTGTTGCTTGTAAGCATGATAAAGGATATAAATAAAACCCTAATCCAATCTATTACACTTTGGCCCAGAACTCATTCCATACAGTTTGTGCAATAGACATAAATCAAACTATGTGGGTTGTTGAGCAGAGGTGTGCTATTACTTTTCTAAATGATCAGACCTGAGATTTTTGCCTTGTGGACAATAAAATGGGTGAAAAACTATTTACACTGAAGGAGAGGCCCAAGCCATAAAAAGGGGCCAGACTAACATAAAAAACTTTGGCAACCACCTGCACAAAACATCCTTAAAACACCTAACACACACTAACAACTGCATAGCAACACCCCGGCACCCCGGTTCTTATTATTATCATCTCTTATTTTCTTGTGGAAACTCTGAGACACTCACATAAATTATATGGAGTGAGTGAGACAGAGAGAGAGAGAGAGAGAGAGAGAGAAAATGGGTGAGAGATCACATGTTGAGGCATAATTGGAATCACACAGAGATACAGTGTTCATAATTGCAGTGCTTACCTCAGTACAGCAGGCTGCGCTCACACTTTATAAGTGATGCAATAATAGCGATCAGAGGGATGTTTAAACAGGCTGTAGCACATTGTGTGTTATGAGGCCTTTCTGCACTTTCAATCCACCTGTATTTTATAACCCCCGCAAGAATATTGCACTAGATCCATGCACAGCTATAAATCTGTACATGAGAATGAGCTGGTGGGGGGTTGAGGTTACGTTCCTTTGTACAGCTCACAGATCAGAACATGGGGCTCTTATCTGTCACCCTGCTCACTTCACTAGCATTTGGTTTCCCAGCATCCTCTTTGCCTGACAAGCACTTTCCCTGCTAAGCTGGTGGAATCCTTTTTTTTGACCTTTTTGTCTTCTCTCCCTATCTCCCCTCCCCTCCATTATTTCTTTGACTTCTTTTCCCTTTCCCTTTTGACTTGATTTCCCTTTTTAGATTCATCTTCCCATCCTGCTGTATTGCCGTATGCCTGTATGTATGCATGCGTTTAAAGAATGATCATTTCATGTCATTCAGAATCTAGATGACTTTCTTCTGTGGAATATAAATGAAATGTAGCGTGATGCTTGACCTGCACTCCTCTATGCAATGAAAGTGGTTCGGATACCAGGGCTGCCAAGCTCCAAAAAGCACCATAAAGCCTAATGAGATACAACTTGTGCACTACATTACAGAGTCTTCTGGAGGAATATGAGGAACAGACTAAAATTGAATTTGTTAAACATTGAAAATCTCACATTGGAAATCTCACACAGTTGTGGTCACCATTCAGTTTCATTGTATAGACAAGAGCAGCCAAGATACATTTACATTACATTTAGGCATTTGGCAGACGCTTTTATCCAAAGCGACTTACATTGTTTTATAGTTCACATTGATCACTATACATTGAGTATGTGCAATCCCTGGGATCGAACCCATGACCTTGGCGTTGTTAACGCCATGCTCTAACCACTGAGCTATAAACAAACTATAAATAAACTCCTCCTGTGTTCCACAAAATAAAACAATTTGGTTTAATAAAAAAATCAGGATGAGTAAATAAAGGTTTTTATTTTTGAAGGGAACTGTTTCTTTAAATGGCATTTCTGAGGTTTATGAAAGCCGTAAACTGTGTGTAAGTCTGTGTGTAACTGTGTGTGTACCAAATGCTGCTTGACTTTGCTATATGATGCATGCTGGCTTTATAGAACATATTTCAGTACTACACAAGAGCACATGAAAGTCAAATAGACTGTGTGCCTATGGGACCCATCCAGACACCTTTGCTGTCAAATATAACGCTGCTTGAGCTCAGCGGGTTTAGGTGGAGATGACAACACCTGATCTGTTCTGAAGCACCAGAGATGTGTTTTATTTCCATTTTATAATGTTTCACATACTTATCATATTAATCTTAATGTGTGCGTGTTGTTCAAGGATGGCTGATCATCTCACTTATATCTGGCGCTGCCTTTTAACCATTATGTTCTGTGAAATAACACTAGTTCTAGCCCATTTGCCTTTATTAGGTGGTTTTTGTACATAGCCAAGAGCTTATTTAAAAATTGTTATTTTGCATTTGCCATGAATTCCACTGGGATGTGCCAGAATAGTTGCCAAACTACACAAACAAGCAAAAAAAAAACCCAACAGATTGGCCTAAACAGATATGCGAAAGCCAATAACCTTTCATGTCAACAGCGCCTTCCATCAGCACACTGCTGCCATCTACTGGCTAATACACGCCACAAATCAGTGATGTGTTCATTTTTCAAATTAATAATTCAGTTCTAATTAATTATTCAATTTTTACAGCACTTTTCAGATTGTAGCAACTCAGCCTTATAGAAGTAAAAACGTTTCAGTACAAAGAAAAAGATTATATTTTAATGATAATCATAGAATATTTCCCACTGAGATAATTAAAGGAGACTCAAACAAGAAGCAAAAATTAGCTATAGCCATTTTGAACAATGCACTCAATATCTAAACAGCAGTCTCTGCGTGACTCCATACAAACAGCTGCACCCACAAAACGTCAACAAATTGTGTACCAGGTCACGTGATAAAGCTTTTCTGAATAACAACAACCTGTGATGTTTTGAAAATTGAAGTTAGCGCTTATTGCTTCATAAATGCCAAAAGCATTTACTTCTCACCACCTGAATTTACGAGTCTACACGGGTGAAGTATTGACTCCTAATATTCATAAGCGAAGGCTTCGTAAGGTTTCAGTATTTAGGAATCAAGACTTATCAGATAAGCTATCACCGTATAGGATTTTGCGGACCCAATTTGCTACATATAAAGTTGCTTGTCTTTAAATGTAGCCAGTACATATAAATTGTTTCGTCTATAAACATATTTTTATATATTGCTTAGTATCTCCGGGCCACCGTGTAGAGCAACTGATGTATCTACGTATCCATTTTATGTTGCTCTTTTGTGACGGGAGTCACTGTCTAAACAGACCCCAAACCTTATGTTATAAAGCCTCAATTAGTCACTTCATGATAACCGGATGAAAGTTTTTATTCTCAAAGGCTAATGGCTTGTTTTAATTGCGCATCTGCATGAACGGGCTCTGGGTAGAGGCGAGAGGTGGGCCAGCAGCGTTTAATTACACAAATAGACACACTTAACTGTTGCGAATTGAATAATGAGTCTTATTCCGTTTATTGGATTGTAAAGCCTTCAGCTGTCCCCTGATGATCATTTCAAAGGGTGCACAGGTCACAGAGTATTGTCTCACAGGGGGCGTTTGAGGTCCACAAGTCTCTGGGGACACAGAATATAAATGAATTGGATATTTTTATTGATCAGTCATACACAGACTCAACGTTTTGCCAAATGGAAAGGGTGACCTCTGCAAGGGTACGAGGTCAAGGTTTGAATACAAAAATAAGATATAACCAAATGTTTAGAAGGTTTGATCACCAAAGTTTGGACTAGAATCCGTCATTGACAAACGTATTGGTCACCACTAATCTGAAATGTCATTGGCGGTTACATTCCTGGGTTTCTATGAAACCTATAATAGCCAAAAAAGGTATAAAGTACTGTATATGTAACATGGACTGAATGTAATTTAAAAGGACTTCAGATGAAATGCTGTTAAACTTCATTGAGAGGATCTGAGCACATTCATTGGGATCTGCTGATATAGTTATTGAGTTGCTGTGCATTGTGGCTTGATTAAAATTACAACCATTGTATGAAAACTATATGTTGTTATTCAGCAGGATCTTAATGGCCCTTGGCTCCATCTATTGCCCCTCCCCCTTTACATTTCCCCAAGACAAATCAATAGCAAAATGAATTCAGAAGAACCTAAACCTCACTTTTTTGCGGTCAGAGAATGTTCAACGATGGCTGTTTGTCTCACAGGCTGTAATACGTCTGAAATCCAATTATAAAGAAGCTGTAGTGGAAGGACGCTAAGCCGAAACACGCTAAGATGAAAAATGAATCAAGAGTGCATTTCACTCACTACAGCTGTTCGTGAGGCCGGAGCACAAACTCAGGACATGCTCGCTGGAAACGTGCATTACGCTGACATTAGCATAAATGGGTTATCGATTCTCATTGAAGTTAACCTTCGGTACTGTCCTGTGGAATTAGCTGGGGTGGAATGAAGAGCTAGCATGGTGTGTGCATGTGTGTGCGCGCACGTGTGTGGGGGAGACGACGGTAATGAGGTAGTGACCTTTCTGTTTGATCCCTCCTGCCCCTCGTGCACCACCAATGCCAAAGTCATCTCACACACACACTCCTGCATCACGGTGTCATCCGCTTCACTTCCAGACATGCGGTCTTCTTTCATGAGCTGTCATTGTGGACATCTATCAGCTTTAGCCCTCTCAAGTCCTTTGACAGGAATTTTTGAAAGCCTGTCTTAAAGGGACAAGACGCTGTCACGCAGCAGTGGAGACTGACCAACGAGTCTGGAAGATCAGTAAATAACAGTCACCCCGGGGGCTGTGTCTGGGGTGCCTTCTCATCTGGCCCCCAGTCAATTTAATTTAAATGTAAATTTCGGAGATGTGTGGCGTTAAAAGGCTTATATTAGCAAAACGGGAAAAGTTAATGAATGTATTTCAATCTCTGTAACCACACGGCTCTCTTCATTTGCCTCCTGGAATATATGAGCAGCTGGAAATAATATACATGGGGCTGGAGTAATATACATGTCCTCCAATAGCCCCTAAACCAGCCTTTACAATCCTTTATGTAGTTCATCGTCTCTGGTTATGTAGAAAGCGTAAGTAAATTTAACTATAGGAGCAAAAATAACAAAATTGCAAATAATAACAAAATCAATAAATATACAACATAAACTAGCATAATAACTAAAGTTGGTTGCTTCACATTTTGCTAGACAGACACTTCCTGTTGATTTGGGCAGTTCTTGGCAAGAATAAGCAGTGTCAATGGTAGTCAATGAAAATCTAGCTATGTGACACTGGTTGAGTGGAGTTGTCTCGTCCATATTTCTTTATTAATTGAACAACAAGCTAAGTAAACCAGGTACATTTTCCTGTTGAACAGCATGGTTATAGTAGACAAGCCTAGCTATACTGTTCACCTGCAAAAACAAACGAGAACTAACCAGCATAAACCGGTCTAAACCATTTGGACCATGGGAATGTATGCATGAAGCTCGATAGGAAAAGGCTGATTGAGAGGATGGGGGAGGTGAAAGAATGGAAGAGCGACACGATCTTCAAAAGAAGTCAGGTTGGTTAAAATTCTGCATATGTGTGAATTGGAGAGCAGCCTCTTGTGTGAGTGCTAAGGCTTTCCTCATAGAGTTCATGTCTCCTCTAGTAGCAAGGAAATAGCCTCCATCTGTTATTGCAAATACACACACATCACAGTAAAGTGGAGGACAGTCATAACATAAAGACATTGCTTTAGATAAAAGAGTTATGGAGTAATAGAGGTATGGAGTAATGTTTGTCAAACCCCAATTATTGTGCCTTTCCCTGTCTCCTACATCAAGCTAAGATGCAAAGTGTGATGTCAGAGCCGCAACAAACATTGATGTAAAGCAATAAATATCACCTTTTATGAGATATAAAGAAAATCCATCTGTCTTCAGCGATACACAGTACACAGATCAAAGAACTCTCATTTAAGAGCATGTGTAATGTACGATTAGTGTTGGCAACAGTGTGTGTGGTTAATTTAGATGTTTAAGAGATGGATCTTGATAAAAAGGAATTTCTATGCTGTGTTGTTGTGCTCTGCCGGCAGACACTCATTTTGTTGGCTTGCGTTTGCTGCCATTTAAGAATGCTTAAATAATGACCCGCAAAGAGCCGTCGTCCTGCGAGGGCCGTGCCGACATGTTGACTTCTCAATCAACTTCAGAAAAGTCAGACTTGTATGAGATTAGGCGGTTAAAACCGGTTTAGAATCAGCCAGGCTTGCCTGAAAATCTTCCCCTGACCCTTGCAATGGAAGGAGAAAAAGAGTTACTCCCATTTCCACCTTAGCAAACATTCATGTCTATTAATGGACATCCCCATTGCCTTCTATTTTATTTCCCATAATGCTTTTGTGCTCATGTTAATAAAGCTGGATTGTTTTCACAGGCTGTGCACCTTAGTGCCGAATCCATTATGTAAGCTTGGTTTTCTGTGATGCAATAAAGTGTGTAATTAATTTCTGATACAGGTACCAATTTCCATGGCTTCCATCAAAGAGATTTATTCCTTACTGACACCCTACACAGCAGTAATATCACCAGAAAACATCAGCCCTTGATAGGGAGCAGGAATGCCTTTTATAAAGGGATACTGAAGGTGACTGACCATATACACATCACATGCTTCACTCCCGGGAAGGACATGCAAACAGTTGAACATACAAATGAGTGAGCACTATGCAGGCTGCACACCAACACATTTAATGCAGGGAAACATTATGGCAAGAGCAGTCTTTCCCCTGCGAAGCAGGATCATTTATATTAAATATTGAACGCTTCATTATTACACATTTTCAGTGCAGGAACAAGGCTGTGTGGTGAGATTGATTTGACTATATGCTTTGGGGTTTCTGAGTAGTATACATAATGCATGGTGAACCACAGTAACATGGAAGAGCTGAGTTTAAATGATAGTCCTACTCTAATGGTCTCTGTGCAGCAACAGGTGTAGATCAGTTGTATTGCTTGGATTTTATCCAGGTATTACTACATTTAAGCTGAGGTTTAGCCTTTAGCTTGAGCCCTTGAGTATGGACAGAGAAGAGTGTTTAAACTCACTTCAATGATTATAATAAGATCTGATCTCATTAAACACTGTGACGTGTTAAACACGAGTTGGGAATACTAAACTCTTACTGCCAGCTGTAAGCATAATCAAATTATTTACTAAGTAAAGCTAATCACAATGATTTTGAGAAATTGTCTGCCAGTTTCATTCTTTTATTCTGCTGGTGCAGATTTTGTGTAGATTAATACTCTGACTTTTTTGTTTGACAATTTGCAGTAAACAGAATATGTCTGTGATATTTATAGCCAAATCACTAAATTAATATAAGGGCTACGGAGAAAAGGCATGTTGATATACTTAAATATGTGAGCTAAGATTGAATGATTCAATTGGCGAAAGCTATAGAACAATCAATTTTCCTATTGTAAACATTTGCACAATAATGCTCGTAGACATTTCTCATAAAAACACGTCTTAAATTATTAAAAAGCAAAAAGCATACATATAAATCGTGCTTATAATACAAGTAATCATTTATACATTCTATATAACGCGCTTACATGCTATTTTCGTAACCAAAATACTTGCAACGAGGGTAACGGGTATGCATTTTGACACGATTCCGAAGCGCTTGTTTCGGGTTTCGGCTGCTCTCTCCTGACTCCGCCCCCTCAGCTCGACGCGCTCGTGTCTCGGCTCTGCTCAGGCTTGTCAGTGCGGGCGAGAGCGCTGCTAAACATGGCGTCGGACGGGATGATTTTAACTAACCACGACCACCAAATCCGAGTTGGAATATTAACAGGTAAATACGAAATGACATCCGCTCCTTTTCCGTCTCATCGCTCATCTTCATCTGTTTGTTCATACTGTTGCTCGCTTTGCTTTGTCGTGCCGGTTGTAATATGTTCGCGTGGTGATTCCTATCTGAGCGACTTTTGCCGATCGCTCGCGTTCCTAGACTCGTTTGCAGGCGACGGTAATCTGAGCGTTTATTCTCCTGCATATTCTCAAATTCAGCTGTGCATCTGTGCATGCATGCATCCGGCTTTCTGTGATCTGCCTTTGGTCTGTCATGCAGCAAAGCTCAGTGTCAAGACAACAGTTTGTGTGATGAATTATTCATGCCTTATACGCAAGACATCCAACTAACATAAAGCAGAACGCTGGAAAACCCTCTTATATATGTGAGCGAACCAACCAATCGCTGGCATATGTTTTTTCTTAGCCATATTAATAGGTTTTTCCGATCAATACGAGTTGGTATTGTAAATAGGAATACGAGTTGGTGTTTGGAGTTGGTCACGCAGTTTTTTTTTGTGGATTTCTGCACAGCAGCATCTTAGATTCAGGGATGCTTTGAAGCTTTATTTGTACACATGCAACATGATGCATACATATCCACATCATCGCGTGCAGCAGATCGAGCAGTGTTTAAATGTTTGAAAATCTTAAATTTAGCGCGACTTTCAAGGTTACCGATCACGGCTTTAAGTGTATGCACGCGACTGAGTGATACTCGTTAGGTGCATTTTAATAGCCCTCGTTGATCGACACTCCGTTTTTTTGCCTAACGGGGGATGAAGCAGCCGCCTTCCCTTCAAATACCGCCGCGGCGCTGCCGTCGCTCCCCGACGGGAACGGGATGGAGTGAGTGATGAAATGCACACAGTGGCTGAATGCAAATGTCAGTGAGTTTGCGGCGTGACACGTATTCATGGCATTTCTCGCGGCGCGTCTCTGACGCTCTCGCGCACCTATTCCGCGAGCGCGAGCCTGATTGTCGCCAGTGGGAATGGCATAAAGCAGTATGGGAATCCCCCATCACACACGCCCCAGTCAATGCAAGACTGCTGATCTAGGGTGCTGTCCATATCTTTTCGGTGCTGACATGTCGCCAGACTCCTATTTGTGCTTGTTGCGCCGTTTTCTGCGCTCCATACAGCCAGAAGAGAAACATGTTGGCGAAGGTGAGGGGGATTTTCCCGAGGACATTGTAAGCGCCCCCCCCCCTTTTTTTTCTCTAGTACAAACATCAGCTGATGTAGTCCATCATTAGTCACAGTCACGCCTAGGCCTTCTAGGAGATTGGTTAGCATGCCTTCACTGTTGTAGGGGCATTTCGTGCATGCTTATTGATGAGGAACTCTGTGTGCGCGCGTGAATGTGTGTGTAAAGGAGGCAGGGAGGGATGCCTGAGAGTGAGATGAAAATGGGACCGAGCACATAGAACTACGGAACATGCATACTTAATAGTGAGCAAGCATACTGCAAACGGAGCGGTTTCTAAACAGGCAAAACAAGCAAAAAACCTTTTGACCTAGGGCATCCATGTTTAAGATGTTGCAAATTAGCAAAGCGCAAATCAGTATTAATGGTTCCTGGAATGTGCTTTTCCAAAAAAAGATCTGTGAGGCGTTTACACTAGGCATTTAAAATTGCACTGAAAACAGAATTTGAATGAGAGACTATTGATTTTGTGCTATTCAGAGTTGATGTGATTTTGTATTTATTTTTAGGGCAGTAGTTGAAAGTGAGTGTGCACACTTTGCAGATTTTCTAAGTGGTTCCCAGGCAAATATTTTCAGTTTTCACAATGTTCTGTACAGTAATGTGAATGTTTTGCATGTTCCACTCATAGTCTGGTACATTTAAGAGGGTAACTACTAAAAAAAACTAGATCAAATTCAGAATTCTAGCCTAGGGTTTCATTGAATGCTGAGCTCAGAAGCTTTAAGTTTTCAAAAGGTGTTACTTTTCTTATTGAACAAATAATAGGTGTATTTAATAGTTCACATCAAGAGACTACATTTGCTATGTTGTAAATGTCTTGAATTTATTACCTACATCGGCTTTGACCAAGAGTTGTTCATTGAGCTTAGAGTTTTTGCATACATGTATAGCACACTATGGAAGGTCATAGGTGGACGGTTTTGCGTTCTCTTTGCACACACAGCACAAAAGCACAAGCTTTTAGATCATCTTCTCATTCTACAGCTCTCATCTGTGCATTCAAAGGTTCCAGCATCAGAGTTACATTCTGGGCTGTAGAAACTGGCCTGTCTGAGACTTTCAGAGTGATTTCCATGTAGGAAAGCCTTCTCTATGTTTCCTCCCACCGAACAGCTGTTGTGCCTCAACGCGTAGACTAACGTCAGGTACAAACCCATCATTGATAGCCTGTATTTTCTCAAAGACAGGATATCAGTACATTTTATGTTTTTGTTGCAGGCTGTTCCTGATCCACAGGGACATTGTAGGGACACCCATCTAGTGAAATAGTGGTAGGAAATCTTTGTGACAGGAGATGGGGGAGTGATCGGAAAACCTGTTTTTGAAAACAATCATTATTTGCAGTTGTGTTTGGTGTCGCTACAGGCCCAGAAATTGCACACTTCAGCTTCAAAAAGGTTACTAGCGCTGTTATGCACTATTTATTGGGGCACATTCAAAACTTTTTAGCTCACATCACTGCATTGTCATATTTGTTAATCCCTCCTCTAACCAACTCACACTGTTCTACATGTAACAGACACTTTTCTTGATCCAGTCAGCTGTTGATGGTTAGGATGGTTCCTGCCCTAATTCGCTTTCCATTGTAGATCTATTGTAGATTTTATATTCTAAACCATGTTATTACAGAAGTATAATGAATGTGCTTCGTTGACTTCGACCGCTGAACTACAGCTAGCAGCTGAGGTGTCATTTTAGACAGTGCCACCCACAGAAAACCATAGATGATTTTTACAGAAAAAAGCTGTTGGATGGAATAGTAACAAGAATTTATTCTGGTATATTTTTAGATTCTCACAAAGTTGCCTATTAGTCACAAGTCATCAGCTTTTCTTCTTTGTGCCCTTTTGAGCTTCATCTTCAGATGAAGTTACTCATGGCTGCAGTGATGTCAGAGCATGTTAGCACCCATGTGAGTGGTGACTTTCCGTTAACACTTACACATACACAAAGACGGATTTCTAGACTCTCTCAAAAGTTTGCACTTCAGCCCCCTTTAGCACCTTCTGAAACCTCAGCTGGTGAAGGAGAAAGAAGACACTTGAATAGCAATTGGGAATCATTGTGCCAGACTTAAAGGCAATAGAGGACCTTGTCTTTGAAAGACATGGGCTTCAGCCAAGATCTAATCTCAGCTGAACGTCAACAGTTGGCATTAATAGGCCTTAATGAAAGATAGTTCAGATGTCAGTCCCCAGGTATCATTTCGAAGCCATCAGTATTGAATTAAGGGGACATAATTTCACAGATGTTGGAAATTCAGACAAGATTAACTCTGTAGAACGCTGATAACAAAGCTTTCTAGTCAGTTGTTCAGAATGGCCTGGACATTACATAAGCACAAAGTATAAGCAGTGTAGAGGTTTATACAAATAACCCCATTTCATGTTGACACGGATGATATTTATGTGGATTTATGCTCGTGTTCTCAGGCTCATGTTGCCCTTTGGTGATGTAGAGGACAAATTACTTTACCTTGATGTATATATACACATTTATGGCACTTTCCATTTTTTAGGACCTTTGTTTTCACCAGAGAGCCAATATAAGAGTGTATGGACCTCACAGGTATGTGTATGGACCTCACAGGTTTTGAACAATTTTTTCATAGTTAACGAGGTTGTGGAAATTTTCAGGACCTACAGTTACTATATCATTCTAGAGGCATTTTTGCCATAAAAAATGTCCGAGGAACATGTACGTAAATAAAATTGCACCGTGACGCCTTTGTGTTTCGTAAAATGGTGCAGCAAATGATACACCTGTCCTGCAGTGCAACCAGAGAGACTAAAGCAGTTCCCGTAACCGTATTATGTTGAAGGTAATGGATTATTAATCTATTGCATCCAGGGATTTCAGTCCAGATGTGTGTGAGATGAAATTGCACGCTTATGATAAATCCACTGCAGTTGTTATCTGCATATGTTCAGAGCTCGGCTCTCTCAGCATAAGAATAAGAATTTCTTTTTGAAGCGGATTATCTTTGAAGCATCTCTCTGCGGTTCAGAGAGCCATAGCTTGTTCTGAGATATACTTAATGTAAAGTCTCAGTTATGTTGTAACCTTATGGCGATAATCTATTCTTTTAATGCATAAGGGGCCTACTTCATCCAACTAGTACAGCCAGAATTTGAACAGAAGGTTTAGTATGCAAGTACTGTAGGCGATTTTATGCAGATAGTTTTACGGTTAAACATTAGATAGTTCTAATAATATAAATACAAATAATGCACATGCAAATGTATTATTTATTTTGGCACTTATTTTAAATAGAAAATATTCCTACGTTTATTCATCATTTTTTTTTAAATTTTGTTCAATTGCATGTTATTTTGGCTGTTCATTTACATTATGACATCATGCTAAATTATTCTTTATTTAGGCCGCTATTTTACATAATTTATTTTGGCTGCCATTCGACACGGTCACAATATATTCATGTTAAATTATTCTCAACAATAGGATTTATATCATGGGTTTTATTATTTCATAAACATGTTTTTCATCTGCACATTGATTGAGGTCTCCCACCCTCCCGCTCTGCTGTTGGTTGACAGTTCTTCTGTCCAATAGCAGTGTGTTCCAGCAGGATTGGCTCCAAGGCATGCATCTATTACCACACGGCAAGCTCCATTCATAAATGCGTAATGGCTCATGAACGTGCTGGCTCTGTGTCTGTGTCCTGCTGGGGATTTGGAGAGGTGGGAAATATGATCCAGCAGGACTTTTATACCGTACCGTCTAGCCTGTGCTTCACTTCCCACTTGCTCTCAGAGTGTGTGGAAAGCGTGTGAACTCATTGCAGATGGTTTATTGCATTATACACCCAGGGATTGTGTGACCATTTTAGAGCCAGTCACACATATAATCATATCACAGACACACAAATTTCATTTGCTTTGAGATTGGGAGTAAAACATTGGCTTTCTTCTACGTAAATACATCAGCAAACTATTACGTAATGTCTGGATGGTTGTAATCTGCTATATATAATCATATAAATAAATAATCTCTATTCTTTTTAATTGAATGTCTAGATATAATCTGTGGAAGGCTGTACCCCAAGTGTTTATATAGTGAAACATGGTTTGCAGAAATACATTCATTGTAGAAACTTAACAGGCATAAAATGTTAAATTAAATGTTTAAATGTGTTTTTCTAAATAATCTTTTTGAGGGAGGAATATTTCATTTTGCATTACCAATATAATTTCTGTGGATGGACTTTGTAGTGTTTTACAGATAGTTATGCCAGGCCACTTCTGTGGTTGGTCCCTTTATAGGATACCAGGTGAAAGTAACCAGGTTTACTTTTAGTTAGTCATGACATGAATTGAAAGATGGGATTTAATTTGTAGGACAGAGTTTGTAAGTGATTATATTTGTTGGTGTCATGGTTACACTCATGGGCATGGGAAATGTTTTGAAAGAAAGTTTTATTATTACTTTGTGGTGCTTTCACTTGTCTGTAAGCTTCTGCTATAAGTATTTACCTAAACATATGTTCCATACTTTACAGAGATATTAATTTAAAAATAACCTAGGATATTCCCTTGACATAATGAGTTATTAGTATAATAGAAGTTTGTCTGGCAGGTGTATTGCTCTCAGTATGGATTGTGGCGTTGTCAGATCTTTTAGTATTTATTTTTATTTTGTGAAATGCAGTTTCTTTTGACTAAGACTCAATATGAGGTGCACAGCAAAATAATTTTTTAAATGCTTTATTGTAAGTCTTTGTAGCATGAAAGCATCTGCTAAAAATAGCCTGCTAAAATCATGAATGTAGATGAGATGTGAATTTAACTCATTCAGAAGACAGTCATATGCTCAGATGCTCCCAAGATCCGTTTCAGTATGACAGTAGATCACGTTTAACAAGATAATATTCGCACGGAAGTGTCACTTTTAGTTTCTGACCTCATGCTTTCTTCTGCTGGTAATAATCAAGAAATGACCTTTACCCTCCTCTGTCCCATGATGCGCTGAGTACTGGCCTTCAGATTCTGGATTTGTCATGTTTGTCATGTTGCTGATTAAACAGAGTTCTGCAGGGGTTCATGGCTGGTCATGTATTTATCACATGTTCCACTGTTAGCAGGAGAAAGCATTAAAGATCACACAGCTCAGAGAATGCAATCCACTGGTTTCATACCAGACTAATGGTGTTTTCTATACCCTAAACCATATATACTTCTGTACTATTAAAGATTTGTAGTAAATGTATATATAAGTATATTTGTGTTGACCATCTGAAATCTGAAATGTCTTTGTAACTACAGTGTCACTATATTTGTGAGGACATTTATAAAACAAATTGCTTTTACAGGTATAGCTAAACCTGTACACCCACACACACCCCAACACACACAGATATACCAGTACCGGGTTAAAATACAGCAGTATTGGGTAGTTAGCACAGCAGATGGTATGAATGAGCATAAAAATCCTCATGCAGTTTTAATCTGGCTTTAATCATTACACTCATTACACCCCTCCACTGTCAGCAGCTCTCTAAACACACATCTGTACAGCACTACACACATACAACTCTCAATACATAATGAAGGCCTGTGAGTTTATGAGACAGATTGAGAGCAGTCATGACATTTTTAACACTTGATGGTTATGCAAAGGTTTAAGCAATGACAGCACCTGAAATACTCTTCTCTTAATTTCTCCTTCTCCTAAACATATATCTAAGCTTTAATCTAAAATTGTGAGGTTAAAGGAATATAAATGGGCATTCGGATCATCACCGCGATTCAGTCAGGAAACGCTAATAAAGATGTGAGAGTAGACAATGGAATGGTTTAATATTCAGAACTAGGACAGTTACTATATACAACACAAACCAGCAACTACAGTATATTCTGGGAACACCTTTCACAGTGAGGTAAAACTGTATCTGTAACAGCACCAAAGCCCCATATGCTCGAAGCAGATTGTGTGAATGAGAAAATCTGCCAGAGTGTCTTGGTAATGATCTCCTCTCTTAAACATGCCTCCCCATCTGAACATTCCTGTGTTCTGTTGGCTGATGTTGATGAATAATTTAAATCAAGCCTTATCTGGACACACCGCCACTGATATTAATTACAGACATTAATTACAGACGCCCCCACACACAAGCACCCTCTTTTCTGGAATCTCTTTATATGATCAAACGCACAATCTGCTTTTTGCGGTTTTGTAGCTTGTTACAGTGCGGTCGATGTTTTATGCACTTGACATTAGCAGGGCACATTCCATTTTCTGATTTCTGTGAGGGCATCAGTTGGAACAGGCCATTGCGGGTCCTGAGAAACACAGGTTGCTTGGTTATTTCGTATCGGATGTAAATTAATTTGACCCAAGCGAAGAGGGATGAGTTACATAATACATTTGCATTTAGCAGACGCTTTTATCCAACCGATACGTTTTTGTTAGGATGTGTACTTTCTAGGTTTTGAACCCGTGACCTTTGGGCGTTGCTAGAGCCATGCACTACCAAAAGTCTTTTTTTATCTTATTTAAGTCAGATTAGTTCTTTGTAGTGTGAGCAGCGAAAAAAATAAATATACATAAATATTAAATAAAATAAAAAAGCATTAAATCCTAAAATTGGTTTCATATTTGTATTTGTTAAATGACAGTATGGACAGTTCAAAAGTCGAATTTGAAACTAATTGGAATTGGGTACAGTATAAACGAAGGCATTTATGACTGAACGCGCAACCAAAGTGTTAAATGCCATGTTTCTTAACTATTGCGCTATATCTGCTCCATCCGGAGATATCCAGAAATTTTGCAATATGATTTTATCACAATACTTGGGTCATATTGCAATACATACTTTTCTTAAGGAGAAATAGGGGAAGAACATCAAGACCTAAACTGCAGTAAGGCTGTTATAAGACATCATCTGCAAACTACATGTTTCGTATCCTGTTTGTTTTCTTTAATGCTGTTAAAGGCAAAATGAATTCAAACACTCGATACATCTTGAAGACTGTGTGTCTTCAAAACAACTACAAAAACAACCTCCAGAAGTTCATTGCACTGTACAGTAAATTTTCAAGGTAGTGCAATTTGTTCTGAATTCGAAAAAGAAGCGTATAATGCTAATTAAAGTATTGATACTTGTCTTCAGATCATTGATTCTGTATTGCAATGAAAGAGTAACATGGTAATATTATTTTAAATTGGCTTAATTATCCCGTTTTTCACTTAAATGAGCCTAACCTGTTTAAAATGTTGGAGTGGGCTTGCTTGTGTTTGAGCACAAGAGAAATATGCGCATTACAGCTTAATTGGGTAATATAACATGATGGCATGATGAGATGGAGTGTACTGAGGAGTGTCGAGGCCATCAGAGAAGTCAGACATGAGTAGACGTCCACAGGGATTCTTTAATCGCATTTGTATTCTTTTTATTTCTTTCCTTCGTGTACACGGAAGGCCGGTTTTGAGTTACTAGTGGTTCTTTCTAAGAAAGCATCACAAAATTGGCTTTGTACCAGCACTTAGACCTGCTGGGTCTCGAACCAGGAACCGCTCACATCAGGGGATGGAATAATGTCTGCACCGTGTAATGTTTTCAAAACAACATTTTAGTCTGGCAAGACTGACACAAAACTGATTTCACATCAGTTTCTTTTTTTAAGAATTAAAGCTGTTTACACTGGAAACAGTTTGGCAATGATCTGCAGTAGTGGCTGAATCTGTTAGGCAGGTCTATATGGGAGACTTGTTCCACAGCAGGTTACGTGTCAGATTGGGATGCAGCATTGGATTGTGGGATTACAGCATTTACACACTGGAGTTCCTCTCAGTTTTCATCCGCAGTATCACTCCTCTCTGATTAAACCCCACTGTGTGCTAGTGAAGGACGCTGCTGCTGTCACAGTACCCAAACATGATTTTGGCAAATCATCTACTACCTGAGGCCTACAGGAAGGTGTTAGTTTGTTATTCTACCTCTTTTTATTGGAATACGTTTAGCCAAGTCTCCAAGTCAAACTTTTAGTGGATGTTTAAGCAAGAAAGCATCTATTACAGAGTCCGGTTGTAATCGGAGAACTTACTAGATATTTTACACTTGGTGTAAATTGGTGTAGATATTTTTACACAGTTGGTGATAATAGAATGGAGACAGTTATTCTTAGAGATGGTAGAGAGACCTCAGAGAGAGAGAGAGAGAGAGGAATGTGATTGAAGGTTTTTGTGTACGTTGAGTTTAACAACAATCTTTGGTCACCCGAAATTTTCTTTCAGAAATGCACTTTAATAATTAATAAATAATAAGTAATTATTCTTAATGATGCATTTACAAAACCTAAATGAGAAATCTAAATGATTTTCTGTGATATTAACAACACTTAGCAAGATGATGTCCATACATGTTGTTAATTCAGCAAACTCCTTTAAAGAGAAACATCAAAACTATTGTTTTCATATGTTACAGTGATGGCAGTAAGCAGTTTGTTTTCTTGGTGTGTGCACGTATGTGCAGCTGTGAGGCAGAAGTGCTAATGGAAGCGCTGGGGTCATCTGCAATGGGCTTGAAGATAATTACCAACGTTCACAAGGGGAACAGCTCTGTGTGTGTTTTTGGTTGTAAGGGGCTTGCATCATGCCTCTGTAATTGTAAGTCTCTCATTCCTCAGTGTGTATACTCTCTCTCATGTATCTGATCTATTCTGAGGAACACTTTCATCCATCCCAAATGTTCCTACAAGTGAAGTGCAGGCCAGGTATGGTAACCCATACCATACTTGATCTTAGCCAAAAGGCTGAGAGGCACCTGTTTTTTCAGGTCCTTTGTGCTCTTCAGTCACTCCATCCACCCCTGTCTCATTCTCATATTCTAACTTATATGGCCAGCTGTACGTGCATGAATTGCTTTCTCTGTCTCTCTGTCTCTGATGGGAATCGCAAGATGATGTAATGAAGAGACAAGGTGCTAAGATGTTCCTCTGAAGTATATGTAGCAGTTTCCTTAATGAAGCTCTCCTTAATATTTATCAGTGTGAGGATAAAACATTAAAAATGGTAGATAACCACATCTCACAGAGGCACTTGAAGACTGAAATTAAAACAACAAAATGTTGATTTATTTTGGTCAAGTTAAAATGGAAGAGTTCAAAGTTAAATGTATAGGTCAGTTAAATGTATAGTTCAGAACTATACAATGTTAAGTGTATAGTTCAGTTCAGCTGAATATATAAGTTAGTAATTTTTTTTCAAACGAAAAAAAATCTTCAATGGAGCACAAAGAAATTGGGATCAGGGACAGCTGCAGTCATTTACTTTCATTGTACTGTATACAAATGTGATTAGTTTGGACATTGGACAACTAAAGTCTGTTTATTTAGTACACTATATACAGTATATATACAGTATTCCTCATGAATGCATTTTCTATCAGAAGCTTTCCTTGTCCAAAATCCTTATTCATACCTTTTCTTTTTTCAATTTTTCAGTCGCATCAAAAGACAGACATAAAGCGAGATTGTAGTTGGCTTGATAATAGTATTTTTTCTGTGCATGTGTGCTTGTTTTGTTATCGTGTGGTCTTGCTGGTGTTGGCATGTGTGCTCAGTATTGACAGATGGGGTACATTTTGCTGACTAAGTTAGCTGGGAATCTGCTGTATGTGATGTTTTATTAATCTGCTCTGTAGAGGGTTTTTTGAGGGTCTCTGTAGTTTTTTAGTCCTTTTATATTCAGTCTTAGATTATATTGGTGTTATTTTGCCTTACTTTACTGAATGTTGTGATGCATGTTTAGAGTTCTTTTGATGTAGAAGGCCAGTTAGGTCAAATATTCTTCTGTTTAAGGTGTCTGCTGTTTAGAGGGTGTTACTTTCCAATGACTGACGGAAAATAAGTTGATTGACAGTTATAGCCAGTGGTGTTACAGTGCTGGTTGTGGGCTGTGCGTTTTTGATTGGTTGATTTACAATAATCATGACAAGAGGAAGAAAAGCGACAAGGAACTTGGCTGCTTAATGAAAGAATGACTGGTACTTTTTGTCACGTATGGTTGTATATGTGTGTAGGAGAAGATGTGTATATGTGTGTGAGGAAAGAGATGATGTTGGTGTTTTCTCAGTGATTTAATTAGACGTGTAATATTATATGTCTAATAAACATGTCTAATATTCGTTCGTATTCCCTCTGCGCACTCCCCCCCCAAACTAATTTTTTCCTCTTTCTCCTTTCCCTTCCTTTGCCTTTGTAAAACGCTTATCTAGAAATGGAGCTTTTGTACAGACTGTGTACGATACATTTTGTATAAAGGTGCTTTGAAATGCAGCTCACAGATTTGAGTTTTATTGTGGCTTCCTCTGTTTTCAAACATCATACACACACACGCCGTGTCCAGCACTGTTAAGCATTGCACTGCCTGAAGATGTATTGGTTTCTTAATGAAGTTCACCTGAAGCCTACACAGATATGTTAAATAAGCTTGGGAACTGAGAACTGGTTCTTATTCAAAACAGGTTTCTAATTTCTATTTTATTGTCTTGATGTTCAGTTCTGTAAACAGTTCCTAAATGTGCCAGTGTGACTGTATTTTTTAGTTTTGCTTTATTTTTTAATATAAATGGACATTTTGGACCCTTCTGATGCATCTGTTTATCAGCATCTCATGGTGTTTTTTTAAGACATTGTGTCTAAGTTAAAAGATGTTTTTGAATGCAAGAACAAATAAAGGGTGACCGGACAGTGTTTGTTATTGTTGACTATTAAATACTATTAATGTGTGATAAGGTACGCATCATGAGTTTAGTTGTAATAAGTGATATTTTATTACAAGTTATTAAATAGTTGAATGAAATGTTATAAAATTGTTTTGTTCAGTATTTTATTTGTATTTTTTTCTTTGTTAGTACAAATAATACCCATCAGAAAGCCCCTGTAAAATACCTTTTGCAATAATTAAGTTAATTTCTGATTTGTTATATATGTTCTGTTTATATTAAAATCATATTATTTGACCAAAGTCGTCTAAGGGCAGTAAATGAAATACAGTTTCTTATGTTTCTTCATAAATGAAGAAATGTATTGAAAATAATAAGTGGAGTTGTTAAGTAACAAGAATAATAATTGAACTAGAATGATTAAATTTCTTATGAATCCTTTCCTATGTTTTTCTGTTTAATTTCTAAATCTTTTTGGTTTCTAGAGCAGTCTTGCATAGTCAAGAAGATAAAGGCAGAGGGCAGTCGAGAAATTATTGATTCGATTTAGCAAGCAAGGGTTGAGTAATATATAATGTTGCTCTTGGGGAGTTGTTCAGGGGTCTCCTCTGATTGGTCAGCAGTATGTATCTCATGTTTCAATCTGATTGGCTGCATGACTCTCCATGGAGACCTGGAGACAGCAAAAATATCTTAGAATCAGTTTCTGAGTGATGCTTGCTAAGGAGAAACTATTGCTTACTTTGGAGTTGTGGGTTTGTTTCGATTTCTAACCCTAAATTTTAGTTGAGATTGTTATGGTTCTTAGAAAAGGTGAGTTGTTGCTTTTTCAAATCATTATTATGTATTCACATGAATAAAAAACTGAATGAAAAAAATCTCATAGGCTTGAACTGTGGAAGGAGCCTGAGATGTATTTAGAGACCAGTATAACAGAGAGTTGGGGGTGGGCTCTTTTGAATCGGACCAATAGGCAATCACCTAGAACACCTTAGCAACTGCATAGCAACATCCTGGCAATCACCCACAGCACCCTAGCATAATGCCGGCAAGTTTTGCACAAGCATGAGCTACCCACTTCAGAAAATGTAGAAATATATTAATATTTCAATTGTGTGTACAAATAATTATTTTTAAATAGGAGATTTTGGCTTTGTTTGCTACACAGTACAGTGTCAGGATAGACCTAAAACGTTGAGGAAAGTAAAACAAGAGAGAGGAAGTTAATAATAAATAAACTTGATCGGCTGATCATCCAATCAGAAACAAACTTGTTCTCATACCGTAAGCTGCTCTGTCAGAAGGTTTTTTAAGTAGTCTTTTATAAACACGAGTGTTCTTTAAAGTAAATGTAGGTCTGAGTTTTGTTACCCTAAGGTGAGCTTATCTGCTCCCAGGTTGGACTTGCAGTGTTTGAGGAACAAAGAGAGGTCCACGGGTCCTCTCTAGATGTAGGCAGGGGTTAACAAGACCGGGTTTTACAACAGCTCAGCTCATGCAAGTCTAACTCCTACTCACAGCCGCAGGCAACACGCACTTGCGTGCGCACACGCACAGTCTCGCACTGAGAGGGAAACTCTCACCTCACCAAAGTGTCCATGCAGACAGACTTTTCCGTCTGCAGAGCTGTGAGTCATGAACATGAGGTAGACAGAGTGTGTGTGTGTTTGTGCATGCTCTCCCGCAAACAGAACTTAAAGGATTCTGTTACCATTTACATGTAAATACCATGAAATATTGTAATCATTGTATGCTGTATATACCAAACTACCATAGTAATAATATTTTCTATATTTTCTATATAAAGGGTGAATATAGTATTATTATGAGTAATGGATTAAACATTTTACTGAAAAGTTTGCGTTAAAATTACCATGGAATGACCACTGATGTTAAAAAGCTAATAAGGTCGAAATAGCTGAATATCAGCAAACTAGTGTGTCTGTCAGTATCTCATATTGTCTTATCTTGCCTCATCCTGAGATGAGTGCCATTAACATTCTGATAAACATCTCTGATGAATGTTTCACCTGCTGTCTCCCTCTGTTACACACACACACACACACACACACACATTCTCTCTTTCTCTCCCTCCCTCCCTCCCTCCCTCCCTCCCTCCCTCCCTCTCTCTTGGTCACTTATGCATTGCCAGTACCCTCCTCTTCATTCATACAAACACACAGAGTTTGGTTTGCATGCCTGTGACAGAAGTTTTTTTGCGGTCTCTCTGAGGAGATCTCACTTCTTCTGCCTCCTGCAGGGAACACCAGCCTATTTATAGATCAAGGGTTAGCAAGAGAGCGAGCGAGAGAGAGCAAGAGATGAGGAGAAAAGAGAGAGGGGAGAGAAAATACTGCAATTATGAAGCAAGTGTTGCACCGAGTGCTTGTGCGTGATGGGGAATGTGACGGTGAATCGCCTGCGCTTTATTATTTATTTACACAGCACGGTCATTCGGCACGATTTTGACCTGTTTTGGGCTATGCTAGACCCTTTTTACGCCCAGTGTGGCTGAAAATGTTATTGTTTCAGTTATTATTGTTACATGCTTTTAAAACTAGTAGCTGTACTATTAATGCTTTACTTACACGTAAACATGTAATGGTGTTTATGTCTCGTATTACTTAAATGACTAAAATGTATTTCCGGGGGCAACAGGAAATTACATAAGAACAAAATATAGCACTTAAGATGTGAATAAATATATTAGATTTTAATCAAAGTTTACAAAGACATAAGACATAAGGAACATGTTTTGAGGAAATAAATGGGATGTTTTGCTTTTATGTTAACTTTAAAGAGGCTATATTTGACATTTATTTGACATTCCACTTTCCAAATTCACACAGGTTTGGAACAAGAGGGCAAGTAAATTATGACCAAATTAAAATTTTATTGGCTGAGCTGTCCCTTTAATTCTCTTTGACAGTGTGGCCTGTGTTAGTGGAACACATTGGGGCCTCAGAGTATGATGCCATGCTTGTAGCTGTATACGTCTGTTGACTAATGTGTTTTGACAACTCATTCTCTCAAACCTCAGAACTAAAGTGACGTTTAAGGAACGAGACGTATTCCACCTGAGAATGGGCATTCTGTAATTTCCATGAAATGATGTGCTATTTATCTCTTTTTTTCCCCTCTTTCTTTGTCTCTCGTTCCTTTTCCGTCTCTCTCCTCCCTGCAGTGAGTGACAGCTGCTTCAGAAACCTCGCTGAGGACCGCAGCGGAATCAACCTCAAAGATCTCGTCCATGACCCATCCTTGTAAGTGACTCGCACAACACACAAAGCCTTCGTCCAGTATCTCCCATGCATAAGGTCCTATCTGCTATATTGACACTGCCAAATAGTATGGGTGCAAAAAAAGTCAATTTTCAGTCTCCTTATAAGAGTTTGCGTTCACAGTATGTTGTATGGAATCCTACAATTAGGAATAATGAGAACTCTTCACATAGTTCAGGCCTCTTGTGGACATTTGCTTCTCATGAACTTCAATGATGACCTGATGCTTTGAGAAACCTTTGTAATGTTATCAGGCCTCTTGTTATCAGCTGTCCTCAGTAATACTACCTTTCCAAGCCAGCGGAGATATGTGGGAACGTCTTAATGGTCTGAAACGCCTGTAATTCAGGGTTCGTGTAACATGCTATGTAGTAGGATCCTGACATTGATCAGTTTTCGATGGCAGCATAGATTCTTTACTATCTGTGATATCCCATAATCCTTTGCATGCGATTTTGTGGTGTCTGACAGAGAGATGGTTGAAAAGACCCAATTAAGTTATGCTATAGCTTATTCTATTTTCCATGAAAAATAAGGATGGTACTCAAAAAATGTTTGCGTTATATAAAGCTCACTTGAATTTGTTCTAGATCATTAGACATGATGTTTTATGCACACAGCTCGTGTATCAAGCCCCTTTTGAGTAATTGATTAATCTGGGTGTAATTGGTGGTGCGGCATGATGGGTAAACGGGGCGGAGCAATAGGTTCAGAATTGATTGTGATGGATTGCGTATAGATAGTGGCTTATGTTCAGACTGCATAGAACCAGAACCTGTTAGGCTTCTACTTTAGCATCAAAAACTGAAGTATTTGTCACAGGAAGGCTTCATTTCACCAAGGGCAGGGGGAGGGACTGAGACAGCAGGAAGTAGGTCTCAGAAAGGTGGAAAAGCATGGAGTGCAGCCAGAAGGTAGGAACAGTTGAGAGAGTATTGATGGATAAGGTGTGTGTGTGTTGTCTGTTGACTGGTGAGCTTCTCTCTGGTGCTCTGTCAGGTCAGGTAAATTGATTCATCGGAGAAGCTGTCAGTTTTACTAACGAGGTGTGGTAAAAATAGAGCTGAATTAATCATAGCGGAGACACAGGCCGCTCGCAATCCTCAGAGTGGAGGCAATTCCATGACTTCACCTACAGACAGGCAGACGAACAGACGTTTTAGAAAGGTACAGCTGAGCACACTTGAGAAATAGAGATGGACATGTCCTCACACTGGAGGAGAACAGCAGAACCTTAGAAGGTGACCAAGGTCATAGTGCCTTATGAGAGCGACTTTCTTGTGGGCCTGTGGACAATTCTTTATTGGACTGTCAGAGGTAGTCTCTCTGTCCAATTTTTTGGGGGTGTGCTGGGGGGTGCTTTTAACCTTATTTGTAATTATGGGGGTTGGACTGGGACAATGCAAGCCGGATTTGAACATGCATCTCCACATGAGCATCACCGGAAATGTTCTTTTTCATATATATTCCAAAACCTCGTGTATACACATGTATACACAAAATGTATACTAAGGTCTGCAGATTCTGTCTGAAACCAGTGAAGCTTCACTGTAGAATCTGTAGTACACAAGCCACTGCATGACAGCTCCATTGGACATTTAGAGTTTGAGGGTGTACTCACACTAGGCAATTCGAACCGTGCCCGAGTGCGTTTGACCACCAAAGCGCGGTTCGTTTGACTAGTGTGAGTGCTCTGAACCGTGCCCGGG
>JAZGTJ010000658.1:0-59371 GCA_036877575.1 Botia almorhae | reverse complement strand
ACACAGATTAGTCCGGTTTCGTGGCCGGTCCAGCATCTCACGTCTCTCTCTCGCGAGGGCGAGAGCTGGCGGCTTTATACGGCCGCGTGGTGATGCGGTCCAGCTGTGCGCGAGGCGCCGGTGATGAGCTGGTGCAGGTGCGGCGCCTCGGTTGCCAGGGCGACGCTGATTCGCCCGGAGAGACTCGTCACAATATGTTAATGTAAATTAAATAGTTAAGCTAGCAGTTTAAATGGCTTCAAAGAAAGGGCATAATTACTGTATTTTATGTGAAGATTCAGTTCTGTTCTGAATCCCAGTGGCTCCTGTATGAACACATTCCACACATTCCAGTTCTACATGCTGTGTGCACACTCAGCACCTCACAGCAGTCACAAACACTGTTACATACAATCATCAGATAGAAAACAATATTTAAACATGTTTTGCATAAACGAAACGTGAAAAGCTGATGAGAAATCTGAGGCATGCTACACAATGCATAAATGAATGGTTTAAATTTTACAGGATTAGATACTTCTGTCTTTAATGGGTGGTAGAATAAAAACCATATGCTGTCAGCTTGGGCAACAGTGTGGGTCTGTTCAGGAACACTGAAAACTAATGCTGATAATTAACTGATTTAATGCATGAATCACACTCAGATTTGGTCCTCCTCACTCTTTAGGTGTGAAACACATGCTTCCTTTATGGAGACACACAACCTGGATCTGGACTTTACTATGGTAGGATATAACCAATACACTGCAATTATCCATCAACATTAGTTAATTTCCACTTTATTTTCTAATTGACTGTGTGTTTAGGTGAACCTCCATAAATGTCTGATCTTTGCCCATAAATGTGTCCCCACAAAGTATTTAGCTACTTAAGTGACACTTAAGTAGCCATATACCATTACATTCGACAACAAACCAAGTGGCATTTAATTCAATATTTCTGGTTTCTGGTTGTCAAATGATAAATGATGAACTAAACTTGTGGTTACACTTTTAAGACACCTTTGTGAATACAGTTCATCCACTAAAAAGACAACGAGACCAGCTGGTTAAAAGTAATTACAAAACTAATTTAACTATATTTGGCATACACTTCTATCCAAAACAACTTACAGTGCATTCAAGCTGTATATTGTATTCTGGGAATTGAACCCGTAACCTTTTGTGCTGCTAGTGCAAAGCTCTACCAGCTGAACAGGAACACAAAAAATGCTACTGATATTTATATATTACAGTAATAGCTATGTTATTTTTGGTGCCACTGTAGATTCGTTTTTTTCTCTTTGAAACCTTTCAGTCGAAGTTTTGCTATAAAATCTTTCCTCATATACACATCTTAGCCTTCTAATCCCTGCAAAGATGCCATAGGATAAACACTAGAAATAACAGTTAATAATGTCAGTTGTACTTCATGTTATTAATGGTTTGAAATCCTGCCTTGAACATTTTTAACATACAATAAAAAATGTGTCAGTACTGGGTTCATATTTCTTCCTCTGTATTATTACTGCTAATGGTATGCTGGGCCAGAGCTGCATGTTGACAGATTCAACACACACAGAGTGGGTAAATTAGTCAGAGTATCACATGACTGAAAACTCAAATCATAAAGTGTACATGTGATACATGCATTTCCTTTAGATAAACATTAAAACCGAGCAGCAGCTATAATGGTCATAATGATCTCCCACGTCTCTGCCCCAATAATATTGTTTGTTTTGAATTATACCTCTGTCAAGCTTTGTTATTCTCAAGGCTATTGCATACACAGCAAAAACATTTCCTTTTTTAGTAATAGTCATATAATCCAGCAAAAAATAAAAATAAATAAAATAAGACTTTTTTTCTGAAAATACTGTATATATATCAATTGAATTCATCTTCTCACTTCATTAGGAATCTAACGGTTAAGTTATAACAAAACAGGCTGTTTTTAATGAAAAAAAAGACAAAACTACTTTTACTTAATTAAAATTTTTATTCCAGTGTAATAACACAATAGCCTCCAGGCCAGGGTCATTAAATAGGTTTAAGATGTACAGAATTCTCTCATAAACCTACAGATAATTAGTCTTCAGTAAAAATGTTTGCAGTATTGACCATGCAACAGGATCAGGTGGGTTGTTACAAGGTCTTAGGTCCAGAAACGGTTCATAGGTATTTAGCTAATGCGTTGAGCTCCTCAGCTCATATTTTACAAGCATTTTTATAACACTCTGAGAATAAAGACAGATATAAACATAAGCAGTTCAAGCTTCACTTTGTATAGTCGATATCCTACTGACCTCTGCCCTAAATACATTAACAATATAATAAATACTGTAGATTAAAAAGAATATAAAGTAAGACTGTCGGATTGGATTTTTTTCTCCTATCACTTTGAGAGATGTGATTGTTAAAATTAAACAGTTTCAAATCATTTAATGGGTGTAAAGTCACATGATTTCCAGACCACATTTATAGATGCAACATTTTCATTTTTGAGGCATAACATAAAGGGGGAGAATATCATTTTCAATATAGTAATATTACAGTTATATTATTAAACATAAATGTCAAAAACAAGTATTTAAATAGAAGGAAATAATACTGAACATCGCACACTTTATTCTTGCCTGAATGAGACAAGTACACTCCAAGGTAATACAAATAAGAAATTACTCATCCTTTAAACAAAAGGACTGCCAGGCAAAACACACAGGCTGTGAAATGACCCTGCAGTCAACAGCAATATTTTGTCTTTTTTTGTCTTTTTTAGTGATGCTACAAACAAATATTTAGTGCTTTGGCATCTAACATCCACTCTGCTTATATAAACCCTAAGGCAGCTTTTAAAAATGACACTTAATTAGACATGTCACAACGTATTAGCGCTGCTATTTCTTTTTTATAGAATAATTCTTTACATTTTGACTGCAGCATTTTGAAGGTTTATAGGCCTTGGACATGTGTCAGGCAGTGGTAGTAAATTGGCAGCTGTCATGCAAGACAACCACCCGTGTGACTCTTTACTTCACAGTGATTCACGGCCAGCTCAATTCAAAATAGTCACAGGCTATAACAACTTCACGCGCTCTCGTAACAGAAGCAATGCAAGTAATGAAATCCAAGCATAAATACAGCATCATAAACAAAGACATCATTCCTTATATATCAGACAGTCAAAGCTGGTTATGATGTCATATGTCATCATTTAACTTATAAATATACAGGAAATATACATTTCCTGTCAACTTTGTGTATGATATGGAGAAGCGGGCCCCGGGGCCACTGTAGTTTAAAGGTACTAAGAGGTCTATGGCAGGCACCTCTGAGTCTGTTTCATGTACTGGTCAAGTTTCAGCCTCATTCCTCTTGATGCCTAAAGAATTTTACTACTGAAAACGGTTCTTCTTTTTGACTCTCTTCTCTTTTAAGCCCCCCCCCCCCCCCTCCGAAAAGCACATGACATCAGAACACTCAAAGTGACGCATAGAGCATGACTCCAATAGTTCCGGTACTTATTTAGATGTGGGAGGTGCTTAAACATTAAGGCTGGAGGTGTCCGATCTTTCAAACATATATAAGAAATGCTTGGCTCAGGTGCATTCGATTTAATTCGTCTACCACACACATTATAGTGGGATAACAACATGGGAATCCTACAGGTTGATGAGCTGGTAGGCACTTAATATTTTTATTGTGAAAAGGAAATTACTCTTTTGTTTTAAACATTCAGATATATTTACATTCAATGCTCTTTGTCAAAATAACAACTGTTTTGGTTTATGTGCACATGGTTACATTTAGGATGTTCAGATTATTACAATATTTACATTTACATTTACATTTAGGCATTTGGCAGAAGCTTTTATCCAAAGCGACTTACATTGCATTATATTACACATTGATCACTATACATTGAGTATGTGCAATTCCTGGGATCGAACCCATGACCTTGGCATTGTTAACGCCATGCTCTAACCACTGAGCTACAGGAAAGCTTATTTATATTTACTGATGTACTTTTTATCCGCTCAGGTCAAAGCAAAAAATAAACAGCTAAAAACAGGCCAACTGAAGCTACTTATGATAAATATTTGGAGAGAAAATATAGCCTTTTTATAATGCTGTAATTCTTTACAATGTTGAAGAGTTTGATTACACCTAATTTTTCTGTATATCTATTCTAAACTGTAAATTGGGCACTATTACGTATTTTTTTAATTTAACACTTATTTTATTGCTGTATTTTTTTAGGTTACGGGCATTACAAGTGAAAACGAACAGCGGGAGTGCACTCTCACTCAGAAACATCCATCTGAAGATTGCAAAAGCTCGACTGGCCATCGGACACAAGATCATTTGAAAACCTTCAATAACCTTGATAGTGAAGTCATTCTCAATGGCTTTAAAGTAAGACAAAATCATTTACACATATAATGCATACCTCAGTCATAGTATGTTATGTTTATTTATATCTGAATGCTTTTGTGAACTGAAGAACTACAATGATTTCCAGGTCACAGAAGACAGACAAAGAAAAAATACAAGGACATCAGCCCACAAAGCGCAGCCTGAACGACAGATAGTGGTAATCATTTCTGCACTGGTGTAGGGTTGCAAAATAATCATTATTAGTAAGGGGTAATCATATATGATCATCTTGCAGAATGATTTTGTCGATGAGGATGACTTCCTGAAGGCAGCACTGGAAAACAAACCGGCAATGATCAAGAGTTACCTTGCCAGGGGCGCAGATCCAAACGCATATGATAATGTGAGTGTTCATAAACACACCGTACCAAACTACATAATAGACTAATACCTGAAATGACTAAAACAAGAATTTTTTTTGTATTTCCAGTTCAACCGTACAGCTCTACACAGAGCTTGCTCTCAGGGCAATGTTGAGATTGTTAAAATGCTTCTGGAGGCGGGAGCTTCAATAGAAAATAAGGACAAGGTACCACATATCTACATGTTTATGCACCTTTATCTATGGACACAAATAAAGAAATGTGTGTATCTCTATATAGTAGTGTTGTAGATTGTAATTTGGAATAATAAGGACTTTGAATAGTCCAGCAAACACAGTTTGCAATGCGCAAACACACAATTTATTTTAATGGTTGTTGGGATTTGTTGGATCCGTGTGACCATCATTAGTCATCCATCGGCTAACTTAACAATGTTAGCATAACATCAGCTTAACAGCCCAAAAAGTGTATTTGATGATGCAATTTACATGAGAATTTTATGTTTTGGAAATCCAATGTTGTATGTGTCTAGATGACTGTGTTGTCTGTGACATTCAAGACAAATTTCACAAAAACAAGACATTAAAGTCTATTTTACTGTCAAAGTAATGCAATAATATCTGTGGACCATTAGGCAAATTTACAAATATTGGCATTTTAAACATTACAAAGTTGGCCTTGTATATATGAAGTTAGGAAATATACATGTCATGTTCAAAAAATATGCCCCACCAAACACACTGATCCAGCAAACCCAACAACTGAATAAGTCAGTGTTTGTTAGGACAATGTGAATTGGTTTACTTATGGCCTCTGCTGTTTTTGTCCTAAAAATGTAGTTCCTGTATAGTTTATTTCTAGCGTTGTCTTTAGTGTTGTCTTTACTCTGTTATGCTAAAATGTATTTTCTCTAAAGGTGATTCGCAACCATGCAAATTTGTGAAAAGTTGTATAGAAATTAAACTGACTAACTGGTAATTGGTTGTGTTACATCCTAGCTTCAAGCAACTGTGGTTCACTGTGCTTGTCGTGGTGGAAGTTTACCTGTGCTGGAGACACTGCTTAAACACGGGGCAAAATTAGATTCAAGAGACAAGGTACAAGAGGCTAATGTACAGCAAGCCTGTTTAACATCCAGATAACTGTTTTTGTAAACTGTGGCTAATAACATGTTGACACTGACATGAAATGTATGGACTTAGCTTCGCAGCACCCCCCTTCACGTCGCTGTGAGAACAGGAAACTACGAATGCGCCGAACATCTCATACACTGTGGCGCAGACGTAAATGCAAAAGACACAGTAAGAAACGTGCCATTCTTAACTCTGAACCATTAAACAGGTAATTAATACTGGGAATTGGTTATTGTAAATGTTATTCTGAATCAGGAAGGTGACACACCGATGCATGATGCGGTCAGGCTGAATCGCTTTAAATTCATACAGCTTCTTCTGCTGCATGGAGCCGATCACCATCACAAGAATTGTGTAAGTATTCTGAAATGTCATGTTTTCACAATTTAATGAAGTTATAAAGGTTTCTGTTGACAATTCACACGAGTTCACCGACAGTTATATAAAGTGTGTACAGCGCCATCTGTTGGTGGTTAAGGTATTTGTTGTTTTCAAAAAGGAGTAAGGCAGTCATTTTTGGTAACACTTCACAATAAATTTCCATTCGTCTGTCTATCCATCGCCATCTCTGTTTTAAACGTAACATTGCATTTTACTATACGTAATTTTATTAGTAATATATAAGTAAATGTTGAAATGAATATTAGAATTAATAAATGGTATTTAAGAACTGAAATACAATATTTTAATATTCAATATTGTTTAATTACTTTTAATTTTTTTTGTTACTTTTTCTTCATTAAGGAGGGGAAAACACCAATGGACAGTGTTTGTGAATGGCAGAATGGAGCTAAAACCCTCTTTGACACATTTAAAGATGGTAAAAAATAGAAATTGATACAAAATTGATACCGTCTTGGGGCAAAATGTATACGGTCTTTGGGTATAATATCCATAAAGGCCTGTATTTGTGATTGTATGTTGTTGAATTATAGAATTCTGCATGACTTTACACCTTTATAAAAGAAAAAGGTTTTATGAGTGTTATGAATATGAATCATAGTACAGTTACTTTTTATTAAATCACAGATAAGCCAGGAAACATGGTGCTTAAATAAAAATTTTTATGCATGATGCGGTTTATATATATATATATATAAATTCTAAATGATAATTTTATTAAATAATGTACTGCATGTGTAATTTTGTACTTAGTTTAACTTATCTGTACATTTTGCTTGCAAATCCATTTAAAGGTTGGCTAAATAAATCACAGTTTTATCATATCCGCATAATTTTTCATTTTAAAGTGGAATGCAATGAATATAAGGGAAAAACACCTTAAATACACATATATATACTTAAAAACTCCTACTGGAATTCTGGCTATACTGCAAACAACACCATATTGTATAGATTTATGCCTGCACCACAGAAACAGAAAATAGCGCATCCCCTGTGAGTCATTTACCCCCATGTAACAAGACAGATCTGCAGTTAGTTGAAACTGCGGCTTTAGCATCTCCCTTAGACAGGCTAAACACAAGCCCCCTGTAATCTTAATAAAGAAGCATCGCAACACAAATTGACACTGTGCAATAATCAGACTTTAATTAGACTAATTTTACAAGGATCCAAATTGGCAATGTCATATGGTCCTCTCATCTCAAGAGACTAAAGGAAAAGGAAGAAGATCAGTAGAAAACAAGTCATATCCTACAAGCAGGGATCAACAAATCATGCTGGACAAGGGACAACAAAGATCAACAAAGGATGCTAGACAAGGACCAGTTATTTGCCTGATCAGGGTAGCACTGCTAGACCTTAAAATTAGTTCAAATGGTTTAAAGGCAGGGTAGGTGATCTTTTCCAGAAACGTATTTTGTTATGCTGGTTAAAAGTCTCTTCAAATCCTGATAGCAACCACCAGGTAAAGTGGTATAAATATATTTATATATCTTCTGTGGAAGGTACAGGACCATAAAATGTTCATCCAATCACCTTTAAACATTTGATTTTTTTGTGATTCATTGAGCATTATTGTTTGATCACTTTTATTGTTTCTCCCCTAAGGAGGGAAAGACACCAATGGACAGTGTTTGTGAATGGCAGAATGGAGCTAAAACTCTCTTTGACAACTTTAAAGATGGTAAAAAAATTAATATTTGATACAAAATACTTGTTGATTAGAACCGTCTATGGGCGTAATATGCAAATAAGCATCTATGATTGTATGTTGTTGAATTACAGAATTCTGCATGACATTACACCTTTATAATAGCAAAGGTTTTATGAGTGTTATATATAAATATTGCATAAGAATTATAAATATTGCAAATATTGCTGAATTAAACTTGGTGGAGAAAGGACTTGTGGAAATCACACAAATTATTGTCTTGGAAGCTTCCGTGAAAGTAAAATACAGAAATATTATATTAGCAATAAATAAAGACTTTACACCTTCTCTGTTTCACTGGACACTATGATATTCTGTGGAACTTAAAATGCAGTTGTTCATAATTTATTATATTTCATTGATGTTTTTTCTGTAAAAAGCAACTACTTACCTTTCCTTAGCAGAGCTCCATAAGGTGGAGAGCATTGGCAATTGTGTACCTCCTAATGGTGGAGAAGCTTATGGCTGCTGCATAGCTTACATCAAAGAACACTCCCATGTCGATAGCCTGCAGTAAACAACAACAAACAATGACAGCAATAATGAGACCCATTAACTACTTAAAGTAAAACCCTATATACAGAAGCTGTATCTCTGCCTCAGATTCAAACTGTTATTTTATTACTACTTTTAAACAAAATATGTGCATTAGCGCCACCTTCACACTGGGTGTAAAAACGCTATAACTCCAGCCCTTTTTTAAACGGAAGGGCTGTTTTTCTGCCACTGCAATGCAGATAATGTCAACGTCAAAAGTCATGCAGGAGAGACAAAAAACGCAGACACACATTTATATTGCAGCTGTTGTTATTAAAAATAATTAACATATTGGCCAGTATTCATTTGTTGTCTCCGAAGAGAACAGCATGATAATTTAAGTGTATAAATAACAATACAGAATATATATTGTAGTTTGTTTTTCATTACAAACTTACAAAATAAGATGTGTCAGAAGCCACAATAGTCAAGCTACTCAATACTTTGATGGGTGTATATTTTCCCTATTAAAAGCAGGTAGTAGCCAAGGCTAGTAATTTACATGTACTATTTGGGAATTTTCCACATGTCTGATATACACTGTGGTGTAGGAATTTCCTGGAATATGTAAAAATTATCCTATCAGTCTCTCACAGAACAGTGTACAAATCTTTTGTATCGTACCTGTTTCTCCTTTTGTGGTTCATCTATATAGTTTATTGCCCCTGTTGAGTGTCCAGCTATAAAAATAAATGGTGCATTAGTAGATTTGCATCAGGGCATCCTCTAAAAGTACAGCATATTTCGGCATTATTTTAATGCCGTTTTAATTTGCCTTATCAAGTATATATAACGTTTTAACAACCAAGGATATATTATTATAACACACTAAATAATTAATCAGTGACGTGCTGTTACATTATCGCGAATAAATGCAAGAACAAAACCACACGTGCACACACAACCTACTGCTAAAGCTTGATCCTGAAGCTTAAACCGCGTGAGTTTTGTGGGACATTGTAGTTCATATGTGCTTTTCTTTTTTTACTGCCAGACGAAACAGAACTACAATGCGTTTTACTTCCTTATAGGAGGTGGGGCCACGTTTCTAGCGAATGTCCTGATTGGTCTGATTTCAACCGAAAGCCGCTACCCTATATGAGGCTTGTGTTAGTGTTGTAGAAATAAGAAAACAGCAACAAAACAAGTTAAACGACAAAACGGGGGTAATTTTACATTTAATTCTAAAAATAACAGTCAATTTCGCAATTTAGCAACGGGTATGGGTTCGTAATATAATAACATTATTATATAGTATATATAATATATATGCATTGCTGCATGCATAGTATACGACTAAATATAAGGTAGATTTGAAGAAGCCACTGTTATCTCTCCGGCGATGAAGACAGCAATAGTCACCAAGATCACAAATGACAACAAGGATCTTGCCAATGAGCTGCATCTGCTTCAGCAAGCAGCCAATGACATGAGCTCAAAGCTCAGAGCTGCTCAGATGGAACTGAACAGTCAGACCAGAAAAACTTGATGCAGCCAAAGCTCAGATTAAGCCACATCAAGATATCTTGCAGTCAGACCAAAACTATTGAATCCTTAATGACTGAGACAGATCGTTTAGATCTGGAACTTAGTGCAAACCAGCTGTCACATGATGAAATAGAGGCTGTCCGTCATGAATGCGAAAAGATGGTGGAGTCATCTCAGGAGAACAGACGGATTACTGACCTAGAGCAGGAAGTCAGCCAGAGTAAAAAATGTGTCAGCTAGAGGAACTGTGCAATCAGCTCAGATGTGAGCATGATGCCCAGGTGCAAGAACACAAGAGCCTAGTGAGCCATTATGAAGCAGAGAAGCTCAACACGGCCCAAAATAAGACACAACTTTGAACTGTTGGAGGGGCTGACTGCTCTAAAGCAACAGCAGGGGATGCTGGCAAAACAGGAACAGGGCTCCAGAGATGACTGCTGGAAAAATCTGCTGGAGCGACTCATGCAAATACTGAGAGCACTGAACCACAACAAGGAAGTTCTAAACATAGCAAGAACGATTGTGGAGAATGAAGTTTGTAAGGCCAGAGAGGAAGCAGAGCGGAGAATGAATAAGATGGGGAAGAATCTGGCTCACAAATACACAGAACTTGAGAATAATGCCCAAGAGCTGTAAATGTAGGTTCTTGTTTCATATTTAGACACCTGAAAACACTCCTACTATTGAGAGATTGTTTGTAAGGTTCTTGTTTAATATACACCTGGGCTTGCACGACTACTTATTTTTAACAACTGACTAGTTGTCCAGAAAAGTAATCAGTTAGTCAGCAAGAAAAAATACTTTTTCAGTATTTTAAATAGTGCCTAAGAAGTAAACCGAAACTAGCACTTAATTTCGTTTTATTTAATTTCGTTTTATTTTGGTTGTAATTACACATAATCACAAATGGATTTGGTCTTCACAGTTCACATTACAAAACTGTGAACACAGCTACACTGGGATTGTCGCCATGCACAGAACAAGCGCAACTGAAATCAACTAGTGCCAGAACGAATCGGCCAGTTACTGCAACCTCTGTTACACTCTAGTAACAACTAAATGTCCATTACAATATAAATTCCAATATGAACAGTTGCAGAAAATCAAGATGGTTTATGAGCACTTGTGAAAGATGGACTCAATAAAATCAAGACCATGAGTTGTGATTTGCAGCAGCTAGAGAAAGAGAAATTGGATGTCAGAGATAAAGTACCGCACAACCGAAGCGCATGTTGAACAATTACAGAAACAGGCTGGTAAAATCATTATTTTCATTTGTTTTTATTATTAGAGCTGTAATGGTGATTTATATCTTTTTTTGTTTGTACAAATTGTTTTTTAACCTCAGATCTTGAGCTTGAGTGAAGAAAACAGCCTGTTTCAGCAGAGACTAAAACAGGCTGAGGGATGAGGGATCAGGCTCCGCACAGTTTGAGATGTAAAGAGCAAAATATCGATCTTCTGCAGACTGTGAGTGCCTTTTCCCCTTTGCTTTCTTAAGCGTGTGATGCTATCACATTTTAGCTGGCCCGGATTATACAGTTTCTTTTCACTCGCAGACGCACTCTAACTGATCCAAAGAAAAAATATAGTCCTGCCAAACAACCTGCCAAGGTAACTAACACGTATTTTAATTTAAACCCCTTTTCCGCAATACCGTTTTAAAAACTGCTTAGATTTTGACTTTACTGAGATTGATTTTGTTTACGGATCTTTCGGCAAAACACAAGCTGATTGAGGTGATGCGTGTAAACTTCAATGAAGAGTGCGCACAGATGAAGCAAGAGGAATTACTGTAGGCCAGGCTAAGTAAGACTGAACCCATAACTGAAGGTAACCAGGTCTGTTAGCAGTGTAAATCTACTAGATGAAACAACCTGAGAGATCGAGCGACTTCGGTCACTGTCTCATTGGTAACTGACGGTGAGCACCACAAACATTTTATTTTTATTCTTAAATGGTGTAAAACTGCAGGGCATGTGTCGGAACGGAAGCACACGTGAACTCCAGCAGCGAAGCACAAAGGTAACAACCTGGAAGCTTCCAGTCCCCTGATTTCTCCACTACTGCGTGCGATTTTGCCAGCGGTATGATTCCTTTTGATGTTTCCACTGCTTAATGAGGAGCAGGCAGATGATAACCAGGAAAAGGGGCAGGAAAAGGGGCTTCGTGGAGCCATGGGGGAGGAGAAAACAGAAGCCCAGGCATCAGGGCGACCAAAATTCCAGACTGCAGCTGGGGCTGTAAATAGGATATGTTCGCCCCATCTCATTATTTTCTTCTTCACAAGCTTGAGGAGAAGATTTAGCTCACAGTAGTCATTTATTTACCCAGCAGGTTCCCGGGTTAAAATAATTCCCACTTTAAGTGACCTGCCACGAGGAGGACTAACAGGACTGCAGCAGTATATTAATAGCAAAGCTGAAAAGTGAGTTTTGACCAGATCAATGCAAAACTCAGCAGAACTGGAATATGTCATTCATAAAGTTCTATACATCCGCTGCTCCTGCCTGTTTACTAATAACATTTTTTGGTTAAAGGTACGAATTTTGGAGAGGCTAGTAATAGCAAGCTAGCTTCGAATGTATACGATCTCACCCTCCCTCCAAGATTCCAGCCCTCTCCAAAATTCATGAACGCATATATAGTTTGACAGTGGAAGTTGGACAAACATTTTATGGTCCTGCAGCTTCCGCAGAAGATTTATGTAAATATACTTAGACAACCAACCAGCACAGATGGAAAAAAAAACATTTTAATTAAAATGTTTTAGTCCATTATGTAAATGTAGTTGCTCAAATTTGGTTGGGAAGTTATGAAGTCAGTTGGCAAACAGTCTTCATTCATTCTGTTTGTTGGTAGCCACACTGTCGTTGAAATTACTGGTCTAATATGATTTTTTTAATGAACTGCAGAATTTAAAAATATTTGAAAACAGAATATTCAATATTGACAATGTATGGACGTTTTGGTGGTTAAACTGGGTTGGTTGATATATATCTGTCCAATAAGTATGTGGAATTATTTGGTTGTTATCAGGATTAGTATTACTACAGTCTATAGTTAGTACAGGATTTAACCAGTTTGCTAGGGCATAGTAATAAAACATAATTACTGTACATATTGTTACAAATTGTTCCCTTCTTTCTCACTTCTTTGCTTTTTGATTACAGGAAATATTAAAGCAGCAGCTGTCTGAGAAACATGATACTGTTTTAAAATTACAAAAGGAGAACAGTAATTTAGCTGCTTCTTTTCAATCTGAATAAAGACAAACAAAAAGACAAACCCAGAATGACAAACAGACTTTAGATGTAAAGGCAGCAAATTAATGCGACTCTTATTGTCCAACACAAGAGGTCAGTATAATGAAACAATGCTAAGCGCATGCAGCTGAAAAGATGTGATTAAGGCATGCACGTTTGTATATATGTGATCTTTTAAGCAGGGGGCAGTTCTGGACTCTTCTATTCCCTCCACAATGAGTCTAAGAGATGAGCGCTTCCCAAAACCTGAGCTGGAAATCAGTTTCACTCCACTTAAACCTTACCAAATAAAGACCAGAAGATAAATCTGTCACGATAAAACTCAGACGTACAGCCAAAAAGAGAAAAGACCCAGGAATGGAGGTACACAGAAGCCATGTTTAAATACGTTGTTACACGCAGGTTTCCTAAACATAAGTAAAAACAGGGACATTTGTTGGAAAATAAAGCTCATGTTCACATCTGGTATTAAGATCTGATTGAGATCTGATCACAGTGGACAGCACTCAACGCAGATGTAAATGGGCTTTAGTGATCGCATCACTCAGACCATACTCAGAGGAAGCTAAAACGCATGTCAACATGTTGTATTTATAGTGTAAATGCT
This sequence comes from Botia almorhae, assembly GCA_036877575.1. Lineage (NCBI taxonomy): Eukaryota > Metazoa > Chordata > Actinopteri > Cypriniformes > Botiidae > Botia > Botia almorhae. The sequence continues at coordinate 45,486 of JAZGTJ010000658.1, read as the reverse complement.
AATCCATCCTAATGCTTCCCAGACAACAGTAAAGCACCGCCCACTAGCCTGTCAAACAAATCATTTTTTATAACTTTTATGATTACCTACAGCTTTTATAGAAACCATTTGATTTAAAGTGTATAGCACATTACGACTACACAAAATGTCATGCTTGTGCTTAGATTAAATGTCAAGCATATTAGGGGAAAATGGTCCACTGATTTTTTTTTTGCTCTTTATTAAAATACCAGACTGACGTGTGAAGCGCTTATGTAGTAATGAACCTAGAGACCCAAGCACAAGTGTTCACAAGAGACACATTCAAGATTCATTGGACTACCAGGTGTAAACCTCAATTACCTGAGATAGATCTTAAAAACAGGTGTACACAAGGCCACGGTTCTGTGTCAAATAGTCCTACAATAATTTCCCAACTGTATATTGTACATTAATTTGCAGTTCAATACATAAACATGGGATTGTATTTTTAAGCATTTGTTATTGTTTTCGAACTCTGTGGAGTCAGAAAACCGAGGTCAAGGAGAACATGCAGTCTGTTAAGGTGCTGACTAAATGATTTCTACACATTAATGTGCCAGTGACTTTAGATTCGAAGCAGTTTTCTATATGTTTGTTGCACCCAGACCCCCATAGTCCAGGGGAAAAAGGGTAATCAATTACAGCAGCAAGATTCTCCATCTAGTCAAAAAAGGCAAACAAGATGGAGCCCTGCAGAAGATCTGAGATTTTATTCAGAGCTCTCCAACTCTCTTTGGGAGCAAAGGTCAGCTCTGGCTTTTAATTTAAGACTCAGTGGCAGGTCTCAAATGTTTTATACTGTGTCACAGCGTAAGTTAAACCAAACTTTAAACTCAGTCCACAGCCAAGAAGATCATGAGTATGGTTAAACTTCCTGAACCACTGAATCCTTCTGAGAACAACAAACCAAAGGGATCCGCACAAAATCTCTTCAAGACCCACGTTTCCACCCCTCTGGACATAACCACTCATCCTGTAAGTAACGTTTCCTGTGTATAAATTATGTACGAGTGAATCAGAAAAGCTTTATGCATATATGAATGAATTAGAAGGCTGCCATATGTCATACTTTGACAACTCATTCCCATGGTGATAAAACAGGTTAGTGATTGGTTTATTTTAGGAGATTTGTTTGTTTAATATTAGGTTGTTGTCGTTTTACAGGCAGTGAGGATATAAAGAGAGCGATCATCTGATTATCTGATTATCAAGAGAAAACTCAGAACAAGAACTGCTAAATGACAATTCATAGTAAGTGTAATTTAGATTTAGTTTATTTTTTTACACTGAAAATGTTTATAAATATTTTTATACCTTTCTCATAAGCTTTGGGATTTTCATCATTTGGTTCTCTGTGGTTCCTGGACAAAATATGACAAAACAAAATGATGGTTTTTGAATAAGGCTTAATAAGGGTTGTGTTGATTTTAAACATCAGAAAAATACAATATGTGTTATTTTGAAAAATATACATTGAAAATGGACCTTTTTCATGTGTGTTTGCGTGTCATCACTATAGCAACAGCGTTAGGGTTTATCTGCCCCTAAGATGACAATCCTTTGTGACTTCTTATTTTAAAATGAGCTTTTTTAACTCTATAGCAGATTATTCTGTTTAATATGGCTTTTTTTTAGAATAGCCTATTATTTAGTCTTACATCTGTGTTGGGTTTTGGTCTCTGCCCCTGCCACAGTGTGATGAATTGATTGACATCTTTCGTGTGTCGTGACTGTTCATCAGCTTTCTCTCTAGGCAGCGAATGGACAGTAAAGAAAGTGCTCATGTTTTTGACCCCATTCATCGCAACTCTGCTGGGGGCAGTTTGTTAATATGGTTATGTAAAGGTTAAGGACATTTGGCTCATTTCGACGTAGTTTAGATTGCCCCCACTCCCCCGCTGGCCTGCACTTACACTTGCATTTATAGTTCCGAGCCGGAGCGCGCTTATGTCATTCACAATTTTTAGTTTTGGAAAAAAGCACTTTCGCTAATACAGTACATTATAATGTATCATTTATGCCATGTACCGATTTATTTTTCACTTGATTGTATAGCACATATAATAAGATTATTATGGAGACAGACTTGATGGAGGAATTTGCAGCTTCACTGGCAAAGTACAATTGCCGTTCATCAACCGTTTATAACCCTAAATATACTCTAACTAAATGAAAAACATACTCCCATAGTAATAGGTGTTTGTAAATGAACCACACTCGAGGACAAATGTGAGTACATCCTAATTTTGTTTCATTTCAAAGTGAAGTCAATTTTCTTGTTACGGCCACAGATTTCAGCTTACAGTTTTAGTATTGTATCTGTCTTTTGTTTTATGTGGGCGGCAAACACACATTGCTGTTAATTTAGAGAAGCAGTTTTGATTATTAGGACTGAATTCTCTCAACCTGTAAGCCTGGCGGGAGTGAACAGTACTGAGTTTGCACAGTGCTTTGAGTTACAATGCACTTGGGTGGTCTGTCACTGTCAGATGCCTGGCTTAAGGACTGCAGATGAAAAAATGACTTATGAAAAGTGGCATTAAATATTGAAATCAGTGCAAGTGTGTCAGCTTTCATTTTCTACTTCATTTGTTTTAGAGTGAATATCCCATCATCCTCCTTAAACCGCCTTCTTAATTTCTTCAGAATTGTAATACTGAACTTCATTACTCCAATATCTGAAGGGAGGGTCACTGCACCCGTCCAACAACTACGCTCTTTAATTATTTCACCAAAACAAGCAACTTATCATTCTGGTGGGAAATGGCTTTTAAACTGCATATTGAAATTTGTTTGAACATATTATCTCTTTCCCTCGAGCCAACGTAACCTAGAAACAAATGAATATCGTGAATTTGTAATTTACAAATTTAGAGTTTAATGGCTGTGAAAACTCATTTAAAGGTGCTCTGGCATTTTTTATGTTATTCAGGGAGTTTGGATGGTCGCATGCAATTTTTAGTTACTGACTTAAACAATGCTGATTATATAACAGATAGTTACAGTGTACCAAAATTCAACTCCCCATGAGATTATGACTCCATTTCAGATTTTTTGAATACAGAGGATGGCTGCTACCTGAATGGTCTATATCTTTAAAGCTCACCCACACACCTAATCCTAATTTTAACCATAGTAGGGAGAAACAGGCCCGGAGGTTGGTTTCACTTCTGTTACCTTAAGAAAAAGTGAACAGGATTTTGTACATAGGCTTTTAAATTATCACAAAAAATATGCTCTGCAATCAACAAAAATGTATTATACTTACACATTTTGTTAATCGAGATAATCTTTATAAATGAAAACAACTTCTATGAATTTTGATGCCTAAATACAATTGCCAGAAATAAAAGGCTTAACTAATACGTTAAAAGCGTACCTAAAGCTATAATTGAACTACACCACAGACCCTCTACATCATCACCACCAAACTTTCGAAAACTGCTTCAAACTTTATTAAAAACATTTAAAAACATCATTAAGCTATTAAAAACCTTGATTCAATTTTATTTATATGGCGCTTTTTACAATCTTACATTGCTTCAAAGCAGCTTTACAAAGAATAATAATAAAAACACAGAACAAATGTCGGACATGTTAATGGTATTATTGCAAATAATATGTGTGGGAAGTAAAAGACTAATTAGGTATACTAGGTTTATAGTTGTCACGAAAGCACCAGGCGCCACCCAGCTGCCACGTTCACTATTACCTTACTGATCACCTGCACCCAATCAAGGACTCCTTCATAAGCACACTCACTCCACACACTCACCATCTGATCTCACCTACAGATACAGACTCTACTCCATGCTGTTCTCCTTACCTGCTCCAATCTGTGTCATCTCCAAGATCCCCTTCATCTCCTCCTGTGCTGTGTGTGTTTTGTGTGACTTACCTCCATCTCCTGCCTCCATTGTCATCGTCAGCTCCTGGATATCCAACGTCAGTATCATCATCATTATTACTGTTAACCTTATATCTGGACTATCTTATATCTGTTTATCATTTAATCACCTGTTACAATAAATATGCCTGTCGGCTAAACTAACTCCTGTCTGTGAGTCTGGAATTCCGTTACAATAGTATGTTTATGAATAAAGGGTTGACTGAACCGATAAAACCACAAAATTGTTGAGCAAGATATGCGCTCCAGCTTACATAGGGATGGCATATAATATACAACATCTTATGGGACAGGGGTATAAGGGATTTGCAATAGTACCATGAACTACATAACATGCAAAAGTAGCATACATACATAAAATATATACAATAAAATATTGGACATTTACAATTTACAAAGCCCTGGGCTAAGTTAGACGTCAGCAGTCTCCCAGCAAGCAACCAAATGGGGTGACAGTGGCAAGGAACCAAAACTACAATGATGTATAGATGGAGAAAAACTTGGGAGAAGCCAGGCTCGACCAGAAGGGCCAGGCTCGACCAGGAGGGCCAGTTCTCCTCGGGTTTTAGATCAGATTTTCAGAGCGTGGGTATGCTCGTTATACCACTTCGGACTGCTTAATCTTTTTTAATCGTAGAGAAGCGACTATGTTTAAGGTGTTAGAAAATAGGGAGTTAACTACATCACAATGAACAATGAATCAGTGTATTATGGTTGGAGAAGCTAATAGGCAGTCATAAGACATATTTTGATTCCCCTGTGCTGATCCAAGACCATGTACATCACAGAAGGGTCACCCTCACCACAACATTTTCAATGTCCTCAATACTTGTCTTATTAAAAAGGTTTTTTGCCTTAAGAAATGAGTAAAGCTTTTGGAAAAAATTAAAAAAAAATACATTTAAAATTATGCACACTCACATGAAATAAAGGTTCCATATCAAGCCTAATCAAACAAGTGCTGGTGGTAGATCCTTCTCGTATTTGGCACTCAAACTTTGGAATAGTCTTCCCAGTGTTGTCCAGGAGGCAAATACACTCTGTCATTTTAAATCTGGACCAAAGTTACTACTTTTTAGCTTTATTTTGTTCCCTGCTTAGTCACAGCAGTGTGATTTTATGGCTGCAATTAGTAACATTATTATTACATGTGGCTGTATGCCACACTTTCCTTGTAAATAAACATTACATTTTGTGACTGAGTAGTTTTAGTTTTGCAACCTCATACATTAGCACATAATGTAACTGAAACAGAAGAGATGGCAGGCAGCACGTTTCTATTTTTTTTCCAGCCCACAAAGTATTAAATAGTTTCATTATGTTTTCATTTTAACCATTGGCTGTTTGAAATAGGGGTCTCAGCACAACAGTGTAATTGATTTTAATAGAAACTGATTCACTTCAGTTCCAAATTAATTTCCTGTGCTGTTTCAGCAGGGTCAGAGAACTGCTATTAACCTGTTAAATGATTCCATTTAAATCTGCATTAAAGCCTCAGATGAAGCGTTTTACAAATCACGGCACTATTTCATATTTAAAAGTTGCTACTTTATTTGGCAATGCCGGTTTATTTTCGAGCGCTCAGGCCCTGCGTAACCTTGAGGTCTGCCTTAGCTGAAGTACAGAGATTGACTTATATAAGCATCTATAAATAATTTTTCGAGATTTTGCTGTACATGCGCTTCTTACAGTGAGTGAGGTCTGTTCTGTTAAAATGAAAACTACAGCAAGAGACAATTGTGTACTGGGTTGGTTCAAATGGAAATATGGAAATGTCTCGCTTGAAACACAAAGGAATATTTTTAAGACTGCTTTGAAGAAAATCTTCTTAAGCTTGCTGTCTTATAAGGGGGATGAATGTGAAGAATTCCACAATTGAGACGTGACCTTGAAAAGACAAAGACGACCGTGTTATTTGATTGCAATTTGCACTCTGTTTCTGGCCAGTAGCGCATACATTGTCATTTCAAATCATGTCTTCAGTCACACACACACAGATGACCTGTGAGGATAACCCTATAAAGTTATAGGGTTTATTTACATAGTAAAAGAGCACAATACATAATAACGTTTACATTTTACTTTTTTTTTACTATGTTTTACTTTTACATAGTAAAAGAGTTATAGGGTTATTTACATAAATGAGCCCAAAAGTCTGTACAGAAACCCCTGCCACTTCAGTGACTGATAAACAGTCCTTGCAAAGGGTTACCCAGCCCATGAGTTTGTCGACTGAAGTGAAAATGTTGTTTATTGTGACCTTGTCACAAGTAAACACTTTACTAAGAAGAAAAAATTATTTGTTATATTATTTGCTGGGTATTTATTCATCTATAGAGGCCTTTTAAATGTACAAAAGCCGTATTTATTTTTGTACAATTAACATGTGAGATGTCACTGTGAGATGCTAAACAGCATTTGCTAAATATTTACATTCAGCAGATGCTTTTATCCAAAGCGACTTACATTGCATTATACTACACATATTTCACTATACATTGAGTATGTGCAATCCCTGGGATCAAACCCATGACCTTGGCGTTGTTAACGCCATGCTCTAACCACTGAGCTACAGGAAAGCTTTTTTATATATGTTTCTATATTATTATTTATTTATGTATTTATATATAGTGTATATATATATAATATTATTTTATTATGGTAACAAAAAAAAATTTGGAACCCTCTTGCATTCGCCACCATATATAGATCTATTTTTTTGTTTTAGTTTTAGATCGTTAGATCATAGATAAGGTTTCAACTTAATTATTTTGCTCTATATAAAGTCAATATGTGGTGCGCCATCTCAGTTATGTGAAGTGAGATGTTATCTAAGCCACCCACTATCTCAGAGCAACACATATGCATGTGTGATAGAGTATCTGCGTCTCAAGGATCACTGGAGAGTGAGATTAGTGCAGTCGCAGCCAGACTCTCCACATTAGCGCAGGACATCAGCTAGACCTGCTGTGAAGCTGGCAGACTCAGAGGAGCTTAAAATAACGGCAACGCCAAAGAATTAAACCTCCTTCACCAACTTCAACAGTTAAGAGGCAACACTCTCTGCATTACTGTGTGAGCCATCCTGATCATTATACTGTATAAACTAATATAGTTTATGACACTAGTGCATAACTAATATTAACAAATACAACTTATACAACAAATGCATTGGCAGGCTTCATACTGTCTGTATAAATTAGAATTTGTAAACATGTATAAACAAATGTTGCAGAAAAATTTCTTATGGTTTATGTTAACAATTGTATAAACTAATGTGAACATGGTAAAGCGCGACCTTCTCTATTTACAATTTAAATACATATAAAGAATATATATTAGTAAGATGCAGATGACCATTCAGTTCTGTTTAATGCTAATTTAGCCACTTATCATTAAACTGATTATTTTAAATAAATTGATTAATAAGCATCATATTGTGTATTTAGTGTTCAGATATAACTGGCAATTTTGTATATAACTCAAAATCATGTAGACCTTCCTATAAAATATGCAAAATTTAGATTCTTCCCAACTGTTATTATAAAACAGAGAGAAGAAAAGAAAAATGTTGCAAGTCTCATTCTGTTTATTGAACAACAATTTAAACCGCATGAAACTGGGCTCATGTCCAATTATTTCTGGAAGATTATAATTTATTAGATTAGTTCATAAGTATCCAGTTCCAGTTACAATCATATTCACTCCCACAGAGAATATTTAAGCATTTTACAGTGAATTAATGGCATAAAACAATTCAACAAATCAATTAGCAATTAAGACCTCTCCAAGCGATCACAGAGCAGGAACACTATTCCTGATTACCATCATCCATCAATCCCAGACTTCTTGTTAGTAATGGTACCTGCTGTGGAGAAACCTCTTGTGAAGCTTAATTAATGATGGAGTCTGATGGTATCAAAGGGCAATACATTCACAGTCTGGACAGCTGGCCAATCACAGCTCCCCATCAAGCAACCAGAATTTCAGGCTGCTGGAGATACATCTCCAATGTCAAGCACTAGCTGTAGTGTCCACATTTTAGTAAAATTGTTAGTGTGCATGGTCGTTTATGTGCCAGAACCCCAATGATGTTGGGCTAATAATATCGTCTGCTCTCACTTTTATAGCTTTTGGGACTGTCCTTCAGGACTATATGATTTATTAGTCTTGAGACTTCTATCCTTCAGCGGTAGCAATCTGTTAGTGGTGAAGAGCATGTTCACACAGAGATGCCTGTTGTAAAATCTGCTTGGGGCCTTCAGTGCTCTACAGAACAGCTGATTGGAAGTTCGAACTCTAGTCCTTCACTAACAGGGTCATTCTAACGTTCCCTTTTTAATTTAAGCAGCAATTATAAAGAGGCCTGGTGGAACTGATGTGATGAAAATAGTGTTGTACTATGTGGACAATGTGATCTAAAACAACCAAACCCGAAGCATGTGGTCTGATGTGTTTGGCAAATTAATTTTTTTCTGAAACATGATGTTACTGAAGAATAACTTCATTAGCCATCTACTGTATTACCTGCATGGATGTAAGGCAGAATGTGACTTATTCATCTATTCCTGGAGCTTGATAGCAATTCCGAAGATCGGAGTGTAAGGACAAATAATGGAAATTATCACTCTTTCATTCTTTATACATGGTCTGTTGAAGGACATGTACAACTTTGTACAAGTTGAAGGACATGTCTCTCCATTTGAAATGATGTGTGCCAGTGCTTCTTAAACATCTGTCAATAGATTCATTTCGTAATACTTTTAAAATGAGCTCCTGGAACTAAAAATGAGTGATTTTTTTTGCCAGATTAAAAAGCATACTTTACATTGGAAACGAAGATACACCTACGGACAGTAACCTTTGTGTTTCATATCTCATATTTTAAAGGGTATGATATCATGGCTGTCGGTTAAATTTTAAATTCTGAACATTTAATCAAAGTCAATAGGTGGATTATAAATGTTCATTTTAAATATCATCCAAAGTATAATATTTACAATAATCCAAAATATATAGCATAACTACGGCTGAAATTGTCTTAGAATTCATTGTTCCCTTAAAAGTAATCAACCAATCAAATTTTTTGCACATAGAGGCACATAAAACACAACTGCACCAGCAACAGCAAATCTCTCAACAAGCTAAATTTATTATTTTACAATAATCCTCTAGAATCACACAAATTCACACCGAAATCAAAATATTTCCCCTTAAAATCTGTTAAATAAGAACTATATTTACATCTATCGTTTTAGAATAAAACGCACATCTATTCCGTGTCACAGCGAAGCCTTGAATCTGAATATATTTGCAAGAGCATTGATTCCAAAAAGCCCAGAGGAAGTGGATGGGAGTCAGCTGTCATGCTGTGCCACCTTAAAAGGAAAAGCAAGATGACTGAAAAACTCAGCAGGGTGCAGAGTCACAGCATTCAAAAAAAGATACAATTTATAGAGCGGCTGTCCATGTTCTGTTCAGGTATATAACATGAGAACAAAACCTCTTGACCAGTAGAGACTTTCTGAATCACTATTGCTTTTTCTTTTCTGTTTGCTTTTGTAGTGTGACCCAAAGCCGCCATCCTCAGCATGTTACTCTTGAAAGCTATAGACATATTCTGCTGATGACATCGTCATTCATTCCCCTTCTATTTATCAGACAGAGGAGAATATACAACCTCACCTGGCATGCATACAAAAACAATGTCTCTAAATCCTTTTAAAATGATACAGAAGGGCAGTAAATAAAGCAGAATGTGGATTTTATATCCTTCTGTTATTCTATTACTATGGCCATTTTGAAAAAGCCAATGTAAATTTCCTTTCCTCACACGGTATAATTCCCATAATCTGGTATCTTCTATAAATCCAGATGACAGGTAATGGACTATTTAATCGCACTTTGCCTGTTTGGTGACCTCAGCATTTAATACTTCATATTTCCATCTCTTGGTCTGTGATTCTGTGTAATGCTGTGCATGCAACGTTAACTTCTGTACCTCTAAACACTGTATTTTCTATCTCTTTTTTAACGGATAACATTAAAATTTGGGTTTGAATGGAATTTCGCATTTTTATTTTTGTTGTATATCTGATAAAATCTGTTAGAAACTCAAGCTGTCGGCTGTGTTTTACCTGAGGTGATCTGAATACCGAAAACAACAAAATCTGTCATCTTTACTTACCCTCTTGTTACTTTCTTTCTGTTTTGGAATGCAAGAAAAGAAACTCTGAGAAATGTTAATACTGCTCCTTTCCCACACAATGAAAGTAAATGGGAATCAATCCTTAACATAGAAAATAACACTGAAGAATGGATCTGGAATAACAAAGAAAATAGTAACTAATGTAAACAGTGACATACCTTTTTTAATTTTTGGGTGTCCTATAGCTTTAAGTTCTTACCTAGTTTTATAAACAATAAAACAATAACCCATCCAACCACATGTGACAATTAATAGCAGCTCTCTTCCACATTCTGACCTCGTAATGACAAAAGGATCATTCCACACGAACCATGAAATGACAGAAAACTGAATCGTCATTCTTCCACTGTACTACTGACTTTTTTATTTCCATTGCTAAAACAATGTCTTTAGCTAAGACATTGTTTAAAAACAACACCAATAACACAATTATGAAAAAATGGCCCACTATGAATTTACTTTTTCAATTATGTTCAGTATTACTCTTTCATGACACAAATAATGTACATTTATATGCACTGAGGTTTTATTTTTAAAAAGGTGGTTAAAATGCCCAAATGAATAAGTGGAGGCTTTTAGTGATGATGTATTGTTTACCATCTGTTAGCCAGGCATGTGGATAGAAATTAAATGTAGCTGTATTATCTTTGCCCTCCACTGTCTTTCTCACAGCTAGAACACAATAAATGCCTTGCTTCTAATAATAAGGCTACTGGTGAGACGGGCTCAGCCTGCTGTCACATTATTAGTGCTTATTGGTGATGGTCGAATCAGGTGACTTCTTGGAGGGCAGAAGCGATGAGATTGCAAGACAATAAAAATGTAAAAATAAACAGGAAGCTTGTGAAGCACATGTATGATTAACTGTATATTAACACTGCATACTTTATTCTGTTGTTCTTTGTTTTGCTGTTATGATTTTAATATTATAAGCCATGCTTTTACTAAAAGGGATGGTTTCCCCAAAGAATTCTAGCATTAACGCTCCCTCTTGTTGTTCCAAAACCTGCATGACTTTCTTTAATATAATTAGGTCGGAGAGTTCCATTGTTTGAAAAAAAGATTTAAAGGAAGCAGAGACTGAAGCTGTCAGCCCTTAACATTTGATCATGTGTGTTTGATGGGGGAAAGTCAAACTGATTTTTGGGTCAACACGTATAGCAGTCTGAATACCACTGTGGGTTAATCTTAAAACAAGAAACATATTACATATATAATATAAACACCACATAAATACTTTTATGAAATTATACTGTGAGGAAATATGGTGCTAGAAAAATATGGACAAATATGGTTTGGTTGATGCAGGTTAATTTTTTCATAAAGTACATTGTACAGCGGTAAGATCTAATTTACATTTTAAAATTTACATTTTAAAAAACATTCTGTGATGCTTTAGAACCATTCACATTTTGCTGTGAGTGCAATAAAGAATTCATCGAAAATGTCTCAGTGAAAACAGTCTCTTAGACTAAGTGTGATTACATCAGTCCCATTTCTCCGTGTCTCAGGAGACATTACGGCTAAGACCAGCCTACATCACCAGGTCAGGTCTTTCAGCCAGTTTTAATGCCTCGTGCATGCTAGCCGCCGAGAGCTTGCGGTTGATGTTCCGATATCGACAACAAATAAGGTTGTGGTAGGTGGTCCTAAGGTCCCTGTTGAAAAATGCATAAATAAAGGGGTTGATTAGCGAATTGGCGTAGCCCAGCCACAACAGGGTCCTCTCCACCCACAGCGGCACGCAGCTGCACCGCACCCCGCAGATGAACGGACGAGCAGTGGAGAGCAAAAAAAAGGGCAGCCAGCACATGGCAAAAGCCCCCACGACAATCCCCAGAGTGGCAGCTGCCTTCTGTTCCCTTTTAAAAATAGAGATATTTTTACGGTCGTTTTTGAGAAGGCGAGAAAAGCTCACACACTCCTCCACCCCTCTCTGGAGCTTCAGGGCCGCGGTTACGCAGTTGACGCTGTCCTGGTCATTGGTTTTGGGAAAGCCGGCAAAGGTGTGCTTGGCAGCGCTCACCTTTGCCACCCTGTATATCCGGTAGTACATAATAAGCATGACAGACATAGGGATGTAGAAGGCCACGGCAGTGGAGTATACAGTGTAACCCAGGTCCTGGCTGATCAGACACACCTTATTATCATTGACGTTCTGAGCCCATCCGAATAATGGAGGCAGTGTGATGGAAGCAGAGAGAAGCCATACAGACAGCACTATTTTGGCCATGCACTTTCCGCTCTGTCTCACGGGATACGTCAGTGGCTTAGTGATGCCCAGGTACCTGAGAAAATGAAGTGGAGAACAGAGATGAAGGAGAAAGGATCTGTTCAAGTGCATCAATCTCAAAGAGTGCATGAAGGTGGCCGATTCCACAGTGACATTCCTTTTTCACTTTTTTACTCATATATGTGTGTGTGTGTGTATGTAGATAGATAGATAGATAGATAGATAGATAGATAGATAGATAGATAGATAGATTAATACAATTGAATACCAATTAATACAAATGTGGTTTTATATATAGTTTAAAAACCGTTTTAAAAACAGTTTAATATATAGTTTTAATAGTTTAAGCTTATGCTTAATAAACCATAAAGTAAGGCAAGATTTCTTAGTCTTAACTTGGTTCGATGTATATTGTTCTTACATTCCTGCCACAAACCTACCTGTCTATACTTATGACACAAAGTGTCATTATCGAAGCGGTGCAACACATCACGTCCATGGCGATGAAAACGTTGCAAAAAACACGACCAAAGATCCACTGTCCACCTATGAGGTCAGTGATGCTGACAAAGGGCATTACGACCACCGCCACCGAAAGGTCTGCCACCGCCAGAGACACGATTAAATAATTTGAGGGCTGCTTCAGTTTCTTGACAAAACACACCGATACGACCACCAGCAAATTTCCGCAAATCGTTAGGAACGTAAGCAAGGTAAGAACACCTCCGATGAGCACCTTCTCAACATGTCCGTAACTCAGAATCTGCTCTCCGCATCTGGTGTCATTATCCATTAAACTTGCCGTCGGTAAAGTTGCGGTCGTGTCTTGCATCTTATTAAGAAAGCGCACGTCCATCACTTCCGATGTCAAACTAGTCATGAGCGCCTGCATGCGATCTTTTGTCTGCGCTGAGATCATGTTCACTGTTGAGAGCTGTCCTTGGTTCTGAAATTATATTATTCTCGTTATCCATTAGTTATCCAAATCCATAAGTCATTCATGTTAAATACATTATATTTAATGCCAAATAGCTGAGGTCTTTTCATCTAGAAAGTGGTCATTGATTTTCTGGCTAATTTATATGAATACAAGTTGAGCTACATACTAGTTGTCACTTCTCATAGATCTAACCGCGCGCGCTCTTCTTGGCTTTTATTTGCTTCTTGCCTGCGCGTGGTGACGTGAGTATTTATGGGCGTGGTTGTTTTAACTTTGCTGACTGGGTCTGGAGTACATTTCGTCTTGTTTGACAAATGAATGAGGACTGTATTAAATACTTAACAAATAACAAATCAAAACAGGACAGTATTATATGTGTAAAACAACAGTTATTTTAATTACAGGAATGCGTGAGGTTACATCGTATGCATAACAGTACATGTAACAGCCACTGTTACTGTAAACAAAAGTATAATAACATTTACTGAGACTTAAATCTTAAAAAGTATGTTTTGCATCTCTGCTTCCATCACATGGTATTACACAGAATTACAATACGTTATTATTTCTTCTTCATTTTAAATCGACGTCTTATTAATTGTAAATGTTTGTAGCAAAAACCAGTTAGATCTTACAAGATTAGCTAAATTATAAAGATTATTTACAATAATTATTTACAATGCGGTTCCCAGAGTCAAAGACCACTAGTATAAATAGGTTTATTATTTTATCATATCAATTTTATATTTTTTCTACTTTAATACATGTTTAATTATTACATTAATAATACAAATATATGAAAAGCATAACAATTTGAATTAAACGTTGAAATGAAAACGCATTATGAAATGTATACAATGCTGCTTTATTTTAGTAATCATTTGCTTTACATTTCTCGCCACATTTTCTTCTTTATCTCGTACATTTGCAGAGGTAGCTATTAAAAAACCGTGAAACAGATAGTGTGAGATAGCATCTGCTCTTCAGTCATCAGTGACTCATGAAGTCAAGATATGATGGGACGTTCTCTCTCTGGAGAATGACCCCAGCTAACACAAAGAGGAGAGCGCAGAACTGCACGGCGGTCCCAAAAAGCCCGCAGGAAAGAAATAAAGAGGTGTGGTCATGTATTATTCAAGAGGAGGATAGTAAAAACAGTGCAAGGAGAGTGAGGAGACAGGTAGGAGAAGGACGAGTAGGAAAGAACATATACATCAAATCAAGGGCACAGTTTAAACATGTTTCAATGTTTAAGTGCCCATAGATAAATTATTTATCATATAATGTCAACTGACCGATGTTTTTATTAACAGATTATGGAATATTATGATAAACTACACTTAACCCAAAGAACATTTTGTAATGAAAAGATAAGCTAATATGAAGTATATGATTTTAAATACTGCTGGTAGACAATAATGGGCAGTGTTTAAAATAACAGTATCTGGTTGGCCTACTGGAACTGTATTATAATTACAGTTCTACAGTTGCACTTACAGTATAGAGGTTAATGTCAAGGTACAGCTGTATCTTTTGGTAATGATAGCCATTCTCAGGTGTTAGTTCTTACTGAAGACTAACTACAAGTTAGGTTTTACATGATTAGCTGTAAATTTGTACTGAAAATATTTACTAAATAGTCATTTTAATGTTATCAAACATTACATTTAAAATCAAGGGATTCGTATTTGAAGAAAAGATCATTCTTAATTTTGTTGACCCCACTGGGCCTTATCTTTTGGTTTTACTCCTTTAAGCACTTACCTGGCTTTGGAGAGGTATGTTTTTTACCCTTAATGTTTAACTGGTTTCTTAAATAGGCATTGAAAATTTGTCCAAATTGTCCAAAACGATTTCTTTCTAAAGTAAAATAAAACAATACATTTGTCTCATTGCCCGCACAAAAAGAAAGAAAATATTGTTAAGCTTTTTGAATGTGATAATTACAAAATATTTCGCTTAGTCTTTGTTATAAGGTCCAGCTGACATATTCATGAAGATAATTTGCAGGTCCTGGTGGATCCCGGAGGCTTTCAACACAAATGTCCACAAATATGCACTGCTCCACTTTCACAACTGAGTTATAATAACCAGCACCTGTTTTAAATGCAGTGAGAAAATAACAATTCCATACAAATACTTCAAATAGAGAGACTTGGTCTTTGTGTTAAAGCCCTTCTCATGGGTTACCAATTCTGAGGGTTTTATGAAGACTCTAGAGGTGAAGCCAATTTTGAGGGTTTCTGTATGCATAGAAAAATGTATTTTTGAATCATATAAAGCCTTTAGAAAATCTCTTTCTGCTGATGAAAAAGGAGTGATTCCACCTCACTGTCAGTCAAAACACACAGGAGATTGGGCTCACTTTAACCCTTTGACAGACATACCTTTAAAATTAATGTTTAACCATTTAGGGTGTTCAGTTGTTACATCCAAACCACCATGTGTTGTGACCTTTGACCCATACCCATAATTCCACACGGTTGTTCACTTTATATGTACCTGCGTTTTTATGACAACATAAATTCAATATGGCTGACAAAGGCGTGGTTTTCTTCTGTTGCAATAAACAGAGATAAAACTCTACCAAAATACACGTTAAAGGTGTTATTAAAATTATTATATCATTTGAGTAATAAGAAACAGTTTTGTTCCTTTGTGAAAGGGTTACAAAGCAAATCAGAGTACTGACAAAGGCTCATGAATTTATATGTCAGAATAAGTTTAACCTTAAGTCAAGGTCAGGTCTGGTAACAGAAGCAGCTGTGGGCCTCATTTTTATCCCACCCCATACAATCTATTCTCAGAGCACTTAGCCTTGAGTTCTGCACAAGGGCAGGTCAGTACTTAGGAAAGGAAACAATATTGCCACAAAAGCTTTCTAGTACTAGTCTAGTAAAAATGTGTCTGCTGGGAATGCAGATAAACATCACATATAAACAATACAGAAATAAAAAATATCAATCATTTTTAAACTATTACCACTGTTTTATGTGATGTACTACATGCTCGTGTATACCTATTTATCAACCAAGCTAATTATTTTAGTAGAATTACAGTCCGTTTTACAAGTCAGATTTTAACTGGTCTGCACAAGGATGGAAAGATACCATAGAAGTTTATGGTAATTATATCTCCCAGCCACTAGATGACGCCATTCAGACATAAACGCTTATACTTCTAGTAATTTAGTGTAATAATAATCACTATATACGATTGCTTAATTTAATTGTTGCCTCTAATTCAACTCCTTTTTGTTCATTCTTGTATTTGGTTTAATTTTATGCCTGTGCATTATTGATAAAATGTTTATTTTGTTTTCTTTTATAGTAGCTAAGTGCTTGTGTCATCATGTTGAGTGGCAGAGATAAAAAAAACTAATAGGATCAAAGCCTTCACAAGCAAACCTTTGGTTAGACACATAAGAGGATTTTTATAAGTAATTATCAGTAGTGTGAGACTAAAATTGTAATCTGTAACTGTTTCCTGTCCCGTCCTTGTTTTTGTTCTCTTGTTTTTTAAAGGATGCTGTATGTCATTTTTTATATACATTTTTTTTCTCGCTACTCTCTGACAGATGTGGCTGAAGTCTGAAGTTCCGTTATATCTTACCTGTCACAATGTGACAGCTCTGACCTCTGACAAACCAAGGGTCACTATTTTGGCAGGTTAGTGTTGACAGTTTTTTGTTGTTACTGTAAGTTACTGTAACTACTGTACTGTAAGTTTCGTCTTTACTTCCTTGACTAATTTACTAACACACACCCCACTTCTACTTTAAAAAAAAAAATTCTTATACTGTGTTGAAATATCTGAGACCTGTCTATAGCACTTATTCACTGTTGCCTCTTATTGTATTTGAAGTTGCTTCCTTATCCTCATTTGTAAGTCACTTTGGATAAAAGCGTCAGCTAAATGACTAAATGTAAATGTAAACTACACCACTATGCTAGCAAAAAAAACTATTTTTTTACTGATGGCCATTAAAAGTAGTCATGTACAGTTTTCACCCTGTGTTGTGATTTTCCATAATGCCACCACCTACTCCAAGGGACAGCACAAAATATTTGAGTATCTCTGTACATTATTTCTGCCACTTTCTCATGTCATCTTTTACACCATCCACCATTACTGACATACAGTGTGTATGTCATGCTTTGAGGTTTGTGCATGATATGTTGGATCAGTTCATCATATTGGTACCATAAGTTACACATGCCACATGGTTGTCTGACTCTTACCATTTCAACAGAAGGCCTTTATATAATTATTTGAGGTATTTATAAAGTACTCACTGTTAGAATTAAGAAGACTGGGATTTAATCATGGCCTACCTGTGCTGTTAAGCAGTATTATATATTGCTCCCTTTACCCAGTAACATACCACCAAAGTTGACTGTGAATACGCAAACAGGAATCAAACTAAGTGACAGTGTCACCTGCTGGTCAAAGTTAAAATTAAACACATACACAAACATATCTGATAGATAAGTTTGTATTTCACTTTATTGTAACGCGGTCAATGGCATTTACTTTATTATATATTATATATATATGTGTAACAGTAATGAGAGAGTAATTAGAAATGTTAGAGAGGAAAATTTAGTTTAACAATGTCTAAGTAATTTTCAGACCACATAACAGTTGAAATCTGAGATGAGAAAGTATTAAATATGTTATGAGAAAGTATGAAATATTTATAGTACAAAATTTAGACAGATTCATCAAATATATTCTATTGATTGCGGAAATGAACTAGAACGGTTATGGATGCTGAAGACAGGGACGGGCAACGCCATCAAAGAACCACAAGACCCGAGGCTATAATCACCTTCAATTGGTCTGTCTTACATATCTGTGAACAGATAGGAGATGCAGATGAATGAAACTGGTAATGCATCACATTTGCTTAAATGAAAATTCTTAAGTATAAATTCTTACCTATTGTCTTCTGAGACCAGATCAATGGACCCATTGATATGGTGGAGCTGTCAGGAAAACCCACAGACCTGCGTTTTCTCTGGTAGCCTGATTCACAGTGCTGAAAGACAATTTATATAGTCATGCTTATGTGAAACTTTCAGGATGTTTAATAATGAAACCAATATTTAATTTATATTTAAAAATATAACCAGTTGTGTTTTAGACCATGCTTATTATACTGTACTGAATCCAAACCTTATAACTCAACATTAAATATGCTATTATGTGTGATCTGCTGACAATCTAATGACCAATTCTTATAAGTGTTGGAAATGATAACGGTAATGATGGATCATGTGACTCCCAGAATTGAAAACTTGAGATGTTTCACAAACTCACCGCTGAGCAGTCGTTGTCCTTCAGAAGGCAAAGGTGAATGGAGCAATGCAGGAAGACATTTGCAGAGTTTTCGGTGAAGCTAAACGTCCTGAAGGAGAATCGGCTTGATGTGGAGACACCATTCTGGAGCAGATCAACTGTGTCATCTTTCGGATTGGGGCACCTGAGAATATTTGGACATTATTGTAATCTCTTATATTCTAATTGCCTGCAATTGTTACATAACTTATTAATTATTGTTATTAACTTATTAATTGTTACATAATTTATTTCATGGTATAGCATTCTCATTGTCAAATTTTGTTTAAGAAATTAGCCTAATTCAGGCCATTCAGTATGCAAGACTTTGGGATAAGACACCCTTATTACCATCATTAGGTAGATTTTAAAATAGATAAAACAGTATCTTACTCTCCCACGATCAAGTCCCATCGGACATGATAATGAGGGTCATTCACAGGTGTTGCCCAACATGTGTCGATCAGCAATGCAAACTGCTGGTCATCAATTCCATCCACATGAACGTCCACATAAACTGGCTGGTCCACCTCAGCATTCACACTACCATTAAACGGGTTGGAGAACCCTGGATCCTGATAGGGAACAATCCTGACCTTATATGTGCCCTCCCCTGCAGGAATCTTCTTGTGCAAAGTGCTGTTGAAATATTCAGTGTGAAAATTATGCAGTTATCTAACTGTTCACTGTTACTGTAGTTCATTTGTTGGAGCATTGCGTTAGCAGCGCTAAGGTTGTGGGTTTGATTCCCAGAGAACACGTACTGATAGAATGTATACCTTAAACGCACTGTAAGTCACTTTGGATAAAAGCGCCTGCCAAATGCATAAATATAAATATAATATAAATCCATAGGCAGCTGCCTTCTAAAGCAATCTTTCAATAGTCACAAATGACTGATCTGGAATGCTCTACATACAGTAGGCAGCAAGGCCACACACACACACACACACACACACATACAGCTCTCAGCACATTTGCGATTTGTGTCTGTCTTTTGAAACATGCAGTTGGTCTCCAACACTTGGTTTTGGAACAGGGCATGTGTTAATAATAATTTAACAGTTTGGAATTTTAAAGTCGAGTCTTACCTCTCAATAGGGTTGATTTGGGTATTCATGGAAAATGTCTGGGTTTGAGAATATATACAGGAGAAAGGCAAACTCAGATGTCTTTTCCTGCTGATGAGTTCAGTGGATTGAACCTTCCCCATAATAACATTCTCGTAGATGACGTGGGTGCCATTAGCCTGGTTAGTGGTGGTGTAATATTTAAAAGTGTTAGCAAAATTAAAAAGCAAAATATCAAGTTAATTAAAAAAATGTTTTAGCTTTTATCTCATAAAGTCGTACAGGTGATATTTGTCTACGCATAACAGATTGCATGATTTCTAAAAATTATTTATAAAATTATTTAAAAAACTCTCCCTAATTTATTTTTGGAGTTTTAAAGGTATTCAATTAGAGACAGACTACAAGAGACTTTACCCACCACAAGATTTGTACCACACAAATCATTGGTATCAAAATGGAATTCCACTCTGCCATTCCGAACTGTTCCTTTGCAATCAGTGTCCCGAAGGTGCAGGACATCAGACGGAAAACCATCCTCAAAAAGCTGACATCGAGATAGAGAGAGGAAGCCGGAACTGCTCTCACAAATTTCAAAGGAATCTGAAATGAAAAATTAAACAGAGATTTGACTGAAAAGTAAATATAAGTGCAGAAAGGGTCATTTGAATTGTAATGAAGAACATAGATTGAATCCAACCATAAGAGTCAGGGTCAGATCTTGGATGGATACAAAAGCAGCCATAGAGTCCATGTTTCTCTCCACACCATTCTTCATTAGTGCAGTTCATCTCGGCGCAGGGGTCTGTTATGGTTAACGTAGCAGTTTATGTAGCAGTTTATGTAGCAGTTTATTTTTTATTATATGTACTGTTTTGTTTGTAAGCAATGTTAGTTGAGTACAGTACTTTACCAGTGGTTGTGACGGGCACAGATGTAGTGGACTCTGCTGAAATTGATGAGGTTGTTGAAGGGTTTAGGCTGCTAACCTCTGTAAAAATAACCATCAGTCATTTTCTAATGAAACCAGATAAGTAATTGTATGTGTAGATGTCTCTACCTGTCATTTTAAACACAAACCAGACCAGTCAGAAAATGTATAAATGTACTGACCTGTGCAGTATGCAGAACAGAATGTTGGACTGACAAATTCATAGACATAGTAATTTCCTGGACAAGCTTTTACTCGTATGGGATTAGATGTATAATCACAGCAGCCATTCCAATAAGAAGAACCGCAGACTTGTCGGGTGACCACTCCATCTTCCAGCTGGGGGTGAGGACCATTGAGCCAGAGTGGTACAGACGTGCCACACGAGCCATAATTCACACATGATTCAGGCATCTGAGCATTCTGTCCTTGATAGAAAAGTCTATACCAGCCATTCCAGATGATGTTATAATCACACCATCCATAGTAATAGTAATAATAATAGTAATTATTATTATTGCTGCTGGATCTCCAGTAATCGTCCAGACTGGTATAGCTGTCACAGGGGTCCACACTTGGACTGGTGAAAGCAACTGGAAAATATCAAATAAAAGATAAAGAATGAGTTCATAGGGCAAAATGTTAAATGCTCTCTCTCTCTTTGTAAGTCGCTATAAATAAAAGCATCTGCTAAATGAATAAATGTAAATGTTGTAGATTAGCTGACAAGTTGTCAGTTTGTTAAGTGATAAGCTGGTTATTCACAAAAGCAGTTTATTCAGCACAATGAGGCTTCTCATTTATAGACGTAAATTGAAAAAATGAGTTAGTTTGCCACTCCTAGAACATTACTCAACCAATTACATTTAAGGGCTAACCGTGATGTCACATGTGCACTTAAAAGTATGGTAGTCAATTTTGGACAAGCTAGCAATAGCAATCTAGCTTTCAAAGCATAGGATCCCACCCTCCCTTCAAAGCACTGTCCAAAGCTACGTCTCCTCCAACACATGAATGCATACATAGCCTGATAGGCAAGTAGGACATCCCATATTTGCATTTAGACCAGGTCTGACACCACTGTTTGCAGTTTGTACTAGCATGTCATTTTATTATCCATCTTCTCCCAATAAAAATGGTCCAATATAATACATAACTGAAATTTGATATGTTAAAAGTAAAATATTTCACAAATACTTTGTAATTTTTTACATTAGCATTTATTATTGTTAAATGCAATCCAGATATTAATCGCAAATGTGTAAATGTTTTTAAATACCTGCATTCACATTATTGGAAGAGATTTTTAAATAAAGCAAAGCCCATTGACCTTTAAATAAACTTTAATACACTTTATTCGTGTTTACATTTTCAAATTACGTTTTCAGAGCCCTTTACCTTTGTTAGTTGAGGTGACATGCAAAAAAAAATTCTTACGCTCTAATGCCAGTTAAGGTAAACTTTAGAAAACTTTACCAGTGGTTGTGACGGGCACAGATGTAGTGGACTCTGCTGAAATTGATGAGGTTGTTGAAGGGTTTAGGCTGCTAACCTCTGTAAAAATAACCACCAGTCATTGTCTAATAAAATTCAGATCAGTAATTGTATATGTGTAGATGTCTCTACCTGTGCAGTATGCAGAACAAGATGTTGGACTGACAAATTCATAGACATAGTAATTTCCTGGACAAGCTTTTACTCGTATGTTATTGGATGTAGAATCACAGCAGCCATTCCAATAAGAAGAACCGCAGACTTGTCGGGTGACCACTCCATCTTCCAGCTGGGGGTGAGGACCATTGAGCCAGAGTGGTACAGACGTGCCACACGAGCCATAATTCACACATGATTCAGGCATCTGAGCATTCTGTCCTTGATAGAAAAGTCTATACCAGCCATTCCAGATGATGTTATAATCACACGTTCCATAGTAATAATAATAATAATTATTATTGCTGGTGGATCTCCAGTAATCGTCCAGACTGGTGTAGCTGTCACAGGGGTCCACAATCACATTGGTTAAAGGAGCTGTTTTTAATGTTTAAAAAGAGTGAAACAGAAAAGGTAATTATTTCCTTTCAAACAGTCAGAGAAAACAAATTATATTAAAATGCATTAATAAATGCTAAATGTACAGCATTTTTAGTCATTTTCTCAGATCTGTGTGAATGAGGATCTTTTTGACAACTTTTTC
Organism: Botia almorhae; assembly: GCA_036877575.1. NCBI lineage: Eukaryota > Metazoa > Chordata > Actinopteri > Cypriniformes > Botiidae > Botia > Botia almorhae. The sequence goes on along the minus strand of JAZGTJ010000658.1, from coordinate 22,642 downwards.
GTCTGTGTGTGAAACTTTTGAAAAACGCAAAGGAAAAACGTTTCTGTTTTTAGTACAACAACGTCATGTAAACATACAATAAATCTAGTATAAGAAACAAGAAACAAATACTTTTAAGCTCTAATACCAATTTAAGAAAATAGTTGAGTGCTTTCTAGTGGTTGTGATGGCCACAGATGTAGGAGACTGTTGTTATAATTTTGTACACACAGTATTGAGGGGTTTAGGTCCTTAACAAAGACAAAAGTGTAAATGCCCCTACCCGTGCAGTACGCAGAACAGAATGGTGGACTGACAAACTCGTAGACATAGTAATTTCCTGGACAAGCTTTTACTTGTATGGGACTAGATGTAGAATCACAGCAGCCATTCCAATAAGAAGAACCGCAGACTTGTCGGGTGACCACTCCATCTTCCAGCTGGGGGTGAGGACCATTGAGCCAGAGTGGTACAGACGTGCCACACGAGCCATAATTCACACATGATTCAGGCATCTGAGCATTCTGTCCTTGATAGAAAAGTCTATACCAGCCATTCCAGATGATGTTATAATCACACGTTCCATAGTAATAATAATAATAATAATTATTATTGCTGGTGGATCTCCAGTAATCGTCCAGACTGGTATAGCTGTCACAGGGGTCCACAATCAGATTGGTTAAAGGAGCTGTCATGCAAAATTTTGGGGGATGTTTAAAAAGTGCAAAAAGACAAAAAGAGTCAGAGAAAACAACATATATTAGAAAACATTAAAACAAATGTCAGTATGTGGCAACACTTATGTGTAACACACTGTCATAAAAAAACAGTTATTTTTCTTTGAAGTTACAAAGTCAGAGGAAACTAATTATATTAAAAGACATCAGTAAATTAATGCTAAATGCCATTTTAACAATGCCATTTTTTTTGTTTTTGAATAAACTACTGTTATTTTCACATTTTAAATGAAGCACTATGCCGTTGCCACTAGAAAGATCATTTGTAAACATTTATCAATTAAAATAATTTTCAGAAAACAAATATTTTTAAACTGTAATGTCAGTTTAAGTAAATGCATTTGGTAGCTTTGATGGGCACAGATGTTATGACCTCTGTTGTCAGTAATGAGTAAGTAATGAGACTCTGAGGGTTTATGTATTATGTATTTTTATATGGCCACCAATCATTTTCAAGTTATTGTCAGTAGAACCGCAGACTTGCCGGGTGACCCGAATGACCAGCTGCCCAACCCATAAACTTAGCCTTGTTTTAATGAGCATGAGTAAAAATGATGGCCATCTTTATCGAACTCATATATGTCTGACGGCCCTGAAAAATGAGTGGTGCAAGCCATCACCCTTTTATACCCAAACATCAGAGGCGGAGACTAGTATGCAAATTACACTCACCAATTTTTTTGTGGCTTTTACATAAAGGTCAGGGGCAACTGGGCCTCCCAAATATTACTACATTATTGAAAGAAAGGTAACCTACTTTGTATATTCTAGAAGAGGTAATATGTAAATTAAAAAAATATGTAAATAAAAAAAGTGATAATCTAATCTATTTATGCAATAAATATATTTCTTGTGAGCTTTATAATGTCAGTTCAGAAAAATAACTGTTGTTACCAGAGGTTGTGTTAAGTACAGATGTAGTGAACTCTGTGATTGTTGTCATCTCTGTTGTCGTCTCTGTTGTTGTTGTGGAGGGATTGAGGCTTCCAACTTCTAATGGGGAAAGGTTTTATATTACCACCAGTCAGGTTCAAATACATTTCAGGTAGTCAGTGACTTAATATGTGTGCGTATCTACCTGCACAATTCAATTTCATATACAGTACACATTGAAAGTGGTAGAATGCTATATATAACATTAAGAAAGTGCAGAAAATCATGTAAATCACTTGTTATGACTTAATTATATTATTTGTTTAACACATTAAAACAATGACTTGAAATGGACTTTAAAAAATGGGGGGAAATTATATCACCCATTTAAAATAGCAATTTTATTTTTTTACTCTCAGGCAAAGCAGAGTCAAATGCAGGCCATTACGAGGCTGAAAATGAGCACAACAATCGTCACTTTTATAATCTATTTAAGAGATTTTATGTTCTACAGCTTAGTCAGACTGAATGAATGCCACTGTATGGTCTCTGAGATTTAAATACTATTTGTTTAATAGCAACACAGGCTTTGCTTAAAAGAAAAGCACATATCATGAGAAACCTGAAAACAAAGCAGTGGAACATAATAGGTTATAGAATTTGTGCAAACAACAAACAAGAAACTCAATTAAACCCCATTGGCTCCCTCTGTTGGTTAAAACCACAAATATCTGTAAAATTTAATACCAGGGGTTAGAATTCTCCACAGGAATGTCAACAGAACAGCCACACCTGATTTTCCTATTTTCTTTAGTAGTATGTAAGCTGTTTGGTAATTGAAACCAATTTATTTTATTTAAAAATACTGCTTTGCTAAAAAAAAGGATTTTTAAAATAGATTTCACCAAAATCTTACCTTTTTTCACCAGAAGCAGAATTACACACATTGATATCAGAAAGCCCATTTTGATAAAGTGCACCTGAAGATTTTTTAAAAAGATCTGTTAAAAAATAATAATTAAACTTTCTAAATGCTAAAATGCTGTGGTAAATATTGGCAGAGCAACTCCACAATTTGTAAATAATTTCATTTTAATGTATTATAAAGTTACTGATATTCAGTTAAAAAGGGTACTGAAAATATATATATACAGCAACAACTGAAGTAATGCAAATACAGTAAATAATTTGTTGTTTTGTAAACAATCATAAAATTAGTAACAAAAAGAAGTAACAAAACACATCATAAAGCAAACATTCCTACAAAATAATCAAGTTTTTATTCATAAGAAGCAAATTACGTATAAGAAGCATAGCGTATAGTGCAAAATATGTAACTTTACCTGAGAAAAATATTAGCGCATTTGATACCTCAGGAAGCCTCTCTTATTGTCACGGTCACCAGTATGTGGTGGCGCTGAAATACAACTCCCAACCTCTAACTGCCCTGTTTTGATTAATACAGGTGTGATTTCTGAGCAAACACCAAGAGCCTGTTTTCCTTTCGATTTGTGTAACATGAAACGATACTTTATAGAACTGCTTTTAAATAGAGATTACAGAGTTTCGTTCTGCTGTATGCTTGACTAGATTTGAAGGCAGGTTTGTGCATAGATATATATAAAATTGAATGTTTTCAGTCCTGTTTTCTGGACCCCCTCAGCATATTTTGGGGATCTTTATATTTGACACACAATTTAGGTCATGGATCACATTTTGTACTGATAACTCATAATAAGTTGAATCAAAACTAATGGATAAGTGAAACCTTTAAAACATACAGTGTTGGGGGGCAGCCAGGCTAAGTTTAAAAACATAGATTCCTAAATATGCAGTTGAATCAAAAAAAATAAAGACACATGTTCCCACACAAACACAGACTTTAAGGACACAAGTATATCACTAAATGAAATGTAACCATAGCTCAAAATGGCATCAAAGACCATTTCTATTTATATTGCTTTCTTTGCAAGTCAGTCTTGCTTATCTGGATTTTGTAATAAATTAAATATTCTTTGTGGTGTTTTAAATGTTTGAATGTTACATATCTTCCCAGTGCTGTGGTTACTAACATTTTTCTTGTTGTTGACTTTAAGATTCCTAAACTTGAAGAGTTCAAAGGTGAGAAATGCTGAAAAACAAGTTTGTTTATTTATTTAAAATTTAAAAAGGCATCTTGTGTCGCAAAAAATATACACTATAGATCCATAATTCTATAATAGATTGTTAATGCTTTCTCTGTTATTTTGCTGGATAAAACACACCTATATTGGACACAATTGATTTAACTTTATTAGGTCCATTTAGTAATTACATGAACACTTTTGAAAATAGATACGTATATGTATATGCAATATAAAAATGTAATTGTTAAATACTTTATTGCTTTTGTTTTAATGGTGGTGAATATTTAAAAATAAAAGTGGAATACACTTTGCTAAGCATACTACAATAGCAATCTATCCCTGCTGTTTCAGGAAATATGTTCTACTTTAAATAGAAAGGCAACATTCATGTATTGTTAATAAATGCGTGAGTGTAGTATTGACAAATGGCGGGTATTTTTTTATTGTTGCTTATAATATACTGCGGTATCATCTTCCAGCAACAATGTGAGAAAGCACACAAACACTCTTCTTTGTCTCATTATATTGTCCTCAGAGCATATTATGTCTCATGAGAACTCACACAGACAATGTCGGTCTCTGTTTCCGAGACAAAAGAGAGGCCAGACATGATAAAGCAAAGAAAATCTAGTGTGACGCTACAATTTAGTGTGACAAAATGCAACAATGTTAAAACTGTATATAGCTCAATTAAATTATCATTTATGTTTTAGGTATCACTTTGCCTTGTGTGTTTACTAATTCATTCCAAGAGATAAATATAAAATTAGACCCAATGTCATATGAATCTGTGCAAATACATTATGAGGACAGTTCGTGCCATTGTTGTGACTGACAACTGTGATATTAAAAGGACCTCTGTCTGGAAACTTCTGTTAACTTAAGCTAAAGTTTGATCTCCATACACAAATGAAAATAATTTATATTATCTAGATACAGTTGAGATATTAAAGATATCTTATTTTTTATTTATCTTTCCTTATATGTTTAATTATACAAATCATTTTAATATAATTTGTCATATATTTTGTATTTATTTTAATATTCCATATTAAAAATCAATACATTATAGCCATCACATATAATTCTGTAAACACAATAGACAGCTTACCCTCACAAATAATGCATTCAGACAGTAAAAAAACAGTAGCATCTTTCACAGGACACTCTTGAAGTACATGTGTAAAGCTATTTTCTGTGTTTATTGTGTTGACATATATGACGCAATAGAGTCTGTTAAAAAACTTTATCAGCTCTTCATAACTTCACCGGTAAATCAGCCTTCTATAATTTATGCTACTTTTCGCAGTTATGCGGTTGCGATTTACAGACAGTGCTTATGAATGATGACTTCGGTTATATGTCCACCAGCAGCAGTGCCCCACAAAGATTAAAACGGAACCATTGCTGAAGATTTTTTTTATTCAGGTGTACCAAATGTAATATAAATATAATTTGATGCAAAATATATATAATTTTTATATAATTTATATTTATATAAAATTTAATAATTACCTTTGTCACATATAAAATAAAATAAAAAACAAGTTATTTTAGCCGTGTGAGGTTACAGGTAAACATGACAGTGGTGTTTTTTTTAATGTTACCTTGTTTTTTAATTACAAAACCAACTATAAAACCATGATAGTATAGTTCTCTGGTGTGTAAATGTAAAACAATTATAAACCAACTATAAACTTCTTTTGCAGTTTGAGACATTTTTGTTCATGTACTACATCTTTGTACTGGATTTTCGTATGGATCCTACAGCAAACAACTGAATATAAAGTAGATGCTTTTGGTTTGTTACTGGGTGCAAAGGTTTACACGCAAAAACAACAGCATCTCAAGTTATAAGAAAAAGATCAAGAAATTTTAATTGATTTCGATGTAAACTATAGCCATTCAAATTGTCCACCATGAAGAGCAAGAGAATCCGGTTTGCTTTGAGTTTGTTGTTGTGCAATAGAAAAACGCCTTGTGGCACAAATGGGTAGTCTTCGGTGGCATTTAAACGAAACAGATTTTTGTATAATTAAATGTTGTTAAACTATATTTGTTAAGTTATTTTAGCTGTAAGATCTAGTTTGTGTCGTATCAGTAGGCGGCTCGGAACGTTTCGGGGAGTGGAGGCATTTTCATAGTGACGTCGCATGCCGGGTGTTTGACTCGGAAACAGCAGTTCAACGTGTAAAGAAGAAAATGACCGACAGTGACCTCGAATAAGATGTTGAAGACCTGTCCATTGTCTTCATCTCTTCACAAAATACGGCATTCGTGTAGAATTAAGAAATAACCATCGCACATTTTAGTAGCGCGTTTGAAACGTCGAGAGGGAAACGGATCGTTGATCGTCTGTCGGTCTTCCAAGCGTTCACATTTGCTGCGTAAATGATGGAAAATGCTGAAACATCAGATCAAAACGGAACGACGCGTTATACAAACGGTTTAGCGAACGGATTTCACACTCCACCGCCCGGTAACGGGGACAGTATTTCGTGTGGTTCTAACGGCGGTGGTCTCGGTGGTAGTGACAGTGGCAGTAACAGTAGCGGTGGCCATAATGGTATTGAAAATTTCCACCATCTTCATCAGGATTTACACAACAATGGCTCGCCTGCGAAGCGCTGCAGACTCAGAAGGCGTTTGGATTCAGGAAAGAAGAACCGACCGCGTAAGTCCATCATTTAAAAATGCCTCAAATTTAATGTTAGAACAAAACTGTATTATTTTACTAGTGGTTTATATATAAAGAGCCATAATTTAGACGTCTATAAAACAATCCCATCGCATAAAACCGTTTATTTTTATAATTAGAAACAAACCGACGCGACATACAGTAGACGGATATTTACAAATTCATCCACATTATCGTAAATTTAAGATTATGCCGTTGTATATACAGCTGTTTTGTTTTAACTGTTGGTCTAACTAGTTGTAGCGAGCGGGGCTTAAATTTTCATCACATGTCTATACAAACATTAAAATATCGACCGGTTTATTTGTTTTGAAATACCGGTATATAGTGTTGTGAAATCAATGTTTTATTCGTTGTGCAGATTTCATTGGTTCAGTCGGAATTAAAGGGTGTGGCTAAAACACGCCAGATATGAAGGACAAGCGTGTTTAACCAATGAACGTGATGAATCACACAAAGGGGCGGGAAATAGTTTAATATGAACAAGCAGACTATAGTTATTGTGGTATTAACATAAAGTCAATACCCACCAACCAAGTGACATGAACAGATTTATTGTTTAGACGGCGGATTGTGAACGATATCTATTGATTAGCTCGCTGGGCTGCTCAAACTCTGAAACTGATTGTCTTACCAAAAAGTATGAAGCTTATAATAAAAAAGTCAGGTAATCTCTTTTTTTAATATTGGTCAGTAATAATAGGAGTGCTTTCTAATCAATCTTAAAACAGCATTTAATCCTAAAAGTGTGATTTAGTGTTTTTGTTTTGTTGTTGGACTGCTGTCCTTTCACTGTACTTTCACTGTAACATACTCTCTTAGGCAGTACTTGCAAAAACAGTAGTTGCACATACCTTTATTATATACCGTGATTATTAACGTTGATTTTAGAAATGCAAATTATATTTAATGCATTACTTCAATGCTCCTTCAGTGGTTTTTAGAACTTATATAACCTCATTTTTATATTAAACAGCTGTAATGTCATTCTGTTCCTGGTGGCTTTGGAGTACTTTGCTCTCATAGTCTCATGGCAAGGAGTACACACCTTTCACCTATATGCACCACTATTATCACTGGTATAACACAGACAGACTTTATAAATCAATAATCTAAGAAACAGATTTTTCTTACTGCAAAGCAACCCTACTGATATAAGCCACCTATAAGCAATGCAGAGACTGAAGTTGTATGAGTAATGTTGAAAAGCAAGTTTTATGATGTTGTTCAGAGGTTACATATTTTGCCATACATTTGTGTGCACCTGGTAGGTAACTTTTATTCTGAATACAGGCATTTTCACTGAATCTCCAGGCAATCTCTTAGAAACTGCTGTTACCATAGCAACAAAAGGCAAAAAAATCCTGTCTTTTCCTTAGCCGAACAATCATAGTAGTTTGCAATCAGACAAATATTCATTTATATACTTACTACACTGAAATCTCAATACTACAATACAATTTTATAAAACGTCACTTAGTGATTACATTTAGCAATACTGTTACAGCACCTATAGTTACAGTTACAAATTTATATAGTTACAGTTTGTAAATGTAAATAGATGTTTAAATGGCATTCTCATATACTGATATTATACAGAAAAATGCAGTTTATGACAAAACCATGCACATTACTGATTAAAAATATTATGGGTTTCTTTTATCAGCCTTTCCATGGTTTGGAATGGATATCGGAGGCACTCTGGTAAAGCTGGTTTATTTTGAGCCCAAGGACATCACAGCTGAAGAAGAGCAGGAGGAAGTTGAGAGCCTAAAGAGCATCCGCCGCTACCTGACCTCCAATGTGGCCTATGGCAACACGGGCATCCGTGATGTGCACCTGGAGTTAAAGAACCTCACCATGTGCGGCCGTAAAGGCAACCTGCACTTCATCCGCTTCCCCACACAAGACATGCACCGCTTCATCCAGATGGGCAGAGACAAGAACTTCTCCAGCCTGCACACCACACTGTGCGCCACGGGTGGGGGCGCGTACAAGTTTGAGGAAGACTTCAGAACGGTACATAGTCCACAGAGAAATGTGGACAATAATACTGGAATTATTTACATAAACTATTAAGTAAATAGTATAAATAAAGGTTGTTTTGTGAAAACTTTGTTCTTTGTTGTTGATCTTTACTGGACTAGTGTATTTTGGACATGATGTAATCACAGTCGCATAATAGCGTTTATGGCACTTATCTACCACCTAATAAATAGATAGCTAACATCTGATACAACCTACTGTGCTCAAAGTTCCGATCTTGTGTTTACTTTCTCCCGCAGGTGGCTGATTTGGAACTGCAGAAGTTGGATGAACTAGACTGTCTTATTCAAGGTCTACTGTACGTTGACTCCATGGGATTCAACGGCCACCCTGAGGGTTATTTTTTCCAAAATCCCTCTGATCCTGAAAACTGTGTCAAGAGGCCATGTAGCCTGGAAAACCCATTCCCTATGTTGCTGGTAAACATTGGCTCTGGGGTTAGCATCATTGCCGTCTATTCCAAGGATGATTACAAGCGGGTCACAGGTACCAGGTAAATATGCTCTTTAATTGAATTTAGCCCAGCTAATTTTAATCAGGCTTGTGTTTCTACTGCAGTTATTCTGCTATTTTATTGTTGAAGGATTAGTTCACAAAAAAAATCTTTCATTATTTACTTACGGTACCCTCATGTCATTCCTAACCTGTATTCTGTTATTTTTGTAAACAAAAGCTTTCTAAGGGTCTTTACATAGTTCTTTACATACCGTGACAGTTCATAATGACCATGTCAGTCAATCTCCAAAAATAATAAAAGCACCACAAAAGTAGTCTGTATGACTCGTGTGCTACTGAAGCTTCACAACAGCCAAAATAAAATTCTTTCTCTATACTTAGCTGTTTGTTATGTGCATGAATTGTATTTAAGAGACAGTTCTTTTCGGAAATCTTTTGCTCTGGTTTTTGAGGGCTAGTAAATAATGTAAGTATTTTAATGTGTGCAGTGTTTTTTAATTGTTGCCTTAACAAAACAAGATCTCAAACCATCCTAAGGCAAGGCAAAATTCCTGAAATGACATCATTTCCTTCCACCTGCTGTGCATCAGTCTAGGAGGCGGAACGTTTCTGGGTCTGTGCTGCTTGCTGACTGGCTGTGAGACGTTTGAGGAGGCTTTGGAGATGGCAGCTAAAGGAGACAGCACAAACGTGGACAAACTAGTGAAGGACATTTACGGTGGAGATTACGAACGCTTCGGTCTCCAGGGTTCTGCCGTTGCGTCCAGGTACAGACAGATTGGCATGTATTGTTAGGTAAAAACGGGCTTGTTTATGATAAAGAAAGTTATTTTTTGTATGTGTTTTGAATCCTTTAGTTTCGGTCATATGATGAGCAAAGAGAAGCGGGACAGTATAAGTAAAGAGGACCTGGCCAAAGCCACGCTTGTCACCATCACTAACAACATTGGCTCCATAGCCCGCATGTGTGCAGTGAATGAGGTCTGAAGATCTTAGCATGTGTAACTCTTCATGTATATAACTTGAGTTTGTTTTATTCTGGAACAGCCATTGTCAGAGATGGGCATGACTCTGTGTGCTGTGAGCTTCTTTACAGTGTTGCCTTGTGGCATGGAGATCAAGCAGCATTGTACAGGGCTATCACAGCACACTGAACAGCACAAAATAAAAGAATTGTACCCACACATTAGACTATAATATCTGTTCTATTTAGCATGTTTTCTGGTTAAAGCACTTGTGTAATGGTCATTAGTTCACTCTGAGGAAAAGTGAGAGATTTTCATTTAAATGAGAACAATTTAAAGGGACACACAGTAATTTTAGGTTAATGTTCACTGACACCCGGTGACAAAGATGATAGTTTTCAGTTACTGATGATTAAAAAAAGTGGATTTGAAATCTCCACAGTTCCAGAAATATGAAATAGAACAATACAACAATTTAAATATTGATTTTGTCTCTTTGTGTTTTAGAAAATCGATCGAGTGGTTTTTGTTGGGAATTTCCTGCGAATAAACACAGTATCCACTAAGCTGCTAGCCTATGCCATTGATTTCTGGTCTGATGGACAACTAAAAGCTCTTTTCTTGGAACATGAAGTAAGTAGTTTTTCACTTTGTCTTGTAATATTTGTTCATATTAGACATAGATACGTAGCTTTCTAGTTAGCTGGTATAATAGGCAAGCAAACTAATTAGCAAACTAAACTAGCCATTGTTAGACATTTTAGCATGATTAGCACTAACCAAACCTGCCTGGCTGATAAACAAAAGTGTTAGCTCCCCCTAGTGTTAGCTGTCAGTTTCACAGTCTACCTACACACGTCAAAATGCATTTGTCTTATATGCGATCAATACATTTTATAATACAGGAGAAATCCTTCAGTCTGTAATCTTTAATCAAGATTGTTAATTGGAAAATCAAATGCCATCATACCAGATAAACTGACCGTGTACATTTAATTATGTGCTGGGCTGTTTTACTTCAGGGTTATTTCGGAGCTGTTGGTGCCTTCCTAGAGCTACTGAAGATGACTGAAGACTCCTGAGACTCTGAGGAAATCCCAACCTTCAAACCAGAAGCTGCTGTAAGATTCAGGAACGCTACATCCCCTAATAAGGAAAAGCCATGTAATAATGTGACCCAATTTCCCTTGAGATCATCACCACCTCGGCCCTTCTTTCACCAAGCTATGTCTATGCAGGAGTTGTTGCTAGAATGAAGCACTATGTGTTACAGTGTTACAACTGCTATAAATCCAGCATAGCTGCTTCTTCGATGATTTGATGGGAAGAGGATGTATGATACTAATTGTAATATTTATGTCCTTCTCTCCACTCTTTATTTGTTAGCTTTATGCAAATATTTACGGTACAGTTTACTGTATTAAAATGAAGATTTATGTATTCCTACAGTCTTTCCTTCTAAGATAAATCTGTTTACATTTTAAATAAGAGGGGAACAGCAAATTTTGTGTCACGTTTATCCAAAAATATCCACGGAGAACACGCGGTCCATAAAAAGGTATTTACAAAGGATTTTTTTGTGTTCTGGCTGTAATCAAGCAACTAAGTATTAGGCATTTCTAATTCAGTAAAACAAAATCTTGTTTGAATGCCGATTGAATTTCAGTAGAATTTTAAAATTAGATTACAGTTTTTATTTTTAAAGTTTACAAAATTAGAAAGAAATGGTCAGCTAGACCTTTTTTATCTTTGTTGGGCCTTTTATACCTAGTCGAATGTTTATGACATAAGTAGCTGTAAGTTCGAAGATATTTTTACCTCATAACTAGTCTGTCTAATGAACAGAGAACATATGCATTTAAATTGACACTGATTTTGTTTGGGCCTAATTGTCAGTGTCGACTGGAATACAGTATATATGTTCATCAGATCATTTGGGAATTCTGATTCTGAATTCACTCTGAGTTCACTACATAAAACTTGTATCTGTGATAATGATAAAGATAATTCTGGGGGAGGAGATATTTCTGATCTGAATGTCTTGCCGATTTTCCTTACCCTTTGTATATACGCTGTAGTATAATTTTTAATTTTTGTTTTATTTTGTTTAACATTTGCACAAACCATCATTGAATCACTTATAATATTGTAATTTTGCAGTAACATCTTAGGTTTCAGTTGAGACTGGTAACATTTGTTCCTTGTCGAACCCTTAGCTTTCCTTGCGGTTGCCTTCATCTTTCACATATCAACATAAATGCCTAAATTCATCCTCTTTTTTTATTACTACTGGAAAGCTGTGAGGTTAAAATATACTTTAGTGACATTAAGTTTATTAGGGCTGACTGTGAATGCTTCAGAACTGGTTTATGCTAAACACACCCTTCTAAAGCTGGAATCAGAAATTCAACATTTACAAATAATAATTTTCATGATTATTATAATATGTAAGATAAGGAAACAAAAGCACTTCCAAGAAATAAAAAAGTATTATTTTTCCTCCCTTTTAGCCTCTGCGTGTCAGTAATTACGCTTAAAGCAATTACTGTACTTATACAGCAATTATGTTTATCCTCATTTGGCTCTTATACTGTAAAAAACGCAAAACATTACTGAAAAAGCAAGCAGTTCTTCAGCTTGCAGTGTTTGGCTGGCTTCATCCATCACCTTTTGTATTTATTTTTGTAGTGATGCTAATCGTTGTAAATAAAAGCAAGACCAAAACTTAAAACAGAAGTAATGTTTGCATGTAGAATAATTTTAAGATGCAATTTTTATTGGAGGATCTACATATTTTGTGTCAAAGGTAACATATTCAGTGTTCCTAAACTGTAACATATTCACCAGCTACTGTAGCTCAACAGCAGACAAGTGCTGATTTTAAAGTGTCTTCTAGCTGCTCCTAACATCTGCAACAGGAAATTAAGTGTGCTGTCTCTTGTACTACCCAATGCCACCTATAGGCTTCCCAAACTACATGTGCTTAATGCTTTTCATGTCTCCCCATTGCTCTCTCTCGATATATGTTTTATGTCCTCTTCTCAATCCTTTGTCCTTATAATTGCCTTATGCAGTGGGGTGCCATTTTGACTTTGGATGTCTGGATTATGCACAATGGCACCCCAACATATCTGAGCCACAAAAGTAACTTCCAAGTGTTATGGGGTGCCTTTAACTGATGGAAACAAGGCTTTATCTCTGTATCTCCTGTTGTTGCTAATGCTAAATCCAGATGTCATTATATGCGTTTGTTGTTTTTGAATGTGCCCCAGTGGACTGAATGCATGTGTTGGCCAATGGAAAGCATGTAAGTGACTTCTGTGTGATATTTCCTTAGACCCTTAGGTGGCTCACCCCATCTAATGCCTTTGTATCAGGTTCTGTTTATGTAAACCAGCTTAATACTTGGCGTGTACTTCAGCGCATGTCCAGCCCTTACGCTAATCGTTAAATTGTACGAAACTTGTTACAGCCTTTCGTTCATACAAATAACGAATTCCATCTGTCTCAAACTGTACATTTTTGATAGCCATTTTGAGAAAGCATGTTATCATTTCTAAATACTGTCAAAACTGAACTGTCATTACAACTGAGCTATGAGCATTTTTCATAGCTAAATGATATGTATCTTTAACACCTAACTTTAGATGATTAGATGTGAATATCTTATGCTAATAATCCGCATTAATGACCTCAGTTTTATGAAAGATTTGTCTGATATGTTGTGATCTGAAGTAGTATGTTAATTCCATGCTAAAAAAATTATTTAGCAGTAATTATTTCAGGCAAATCTATGAATCTCATTCTAGTCTGTGAATTTCTGTTGTTTCAGCATTTAATGTTGGTTTGTTGAGGGGCCACTGATTTATTTATGCTTCATAAGGGATTAACAGTTTGCATACCAGAGATCTTTATATCATTTTTCATTTGTATCATGCGAAAACTTCATTTGTCAATAAACCTATTTTGTAAATACCTAATAAATGTGTTAATTATGGAAAACAGTTTTGCTAAATTTCTTCACAATAAACCGAACTGTAATGTAGTTTTGCTTTTGACAAAACATAAAAAAAACTGATATTTCATACATTTTCATAAGCATGACGCACAAACGTTTGTAAACAGAGGCGTTGTTGTTGCACAATTACAAGCTGAGTCAGCTCAGCTTAACTTAAAAAGCGAGAGATCCTCGATACGCTGTCATGCATACTTGCATAATTATCTTTTCACGTGGTAAGGGGAGTGGATACAGGGGTAGGTGAGTTCGTTGTTTGCACGCTAAAACAGGTTTTAGTACCGTTATAGGGATGTTCTTAAAGCTGCAAACTTGCTCCTTGAAGAAGTGAGCAGATGATGGGCATGTTGCAACGACTGAATTAATCGAAGGTGCATGACTTTAACTGCGATTCCAGGATCGTGAAGTAAACTTGATATAAATGGGAAATGTGGACGGTGTTTGGTGTAGATTTATGTAACGGTAAGTGTCTTAGAATTATACGGCTTGAAAAGTTTTGAAAACGTGATTTATTTTTTAGCAAGCAACAGATGTTGGAGTTGTAAAGACAAGTTGTTTAAAGGAAAACTGTTAATGTACTTTTAATAGTAATGTTTACATTTGTTTTACTTAAATCCTGTTCGATCAGGATTTAACCCTAATTCGATTTGCGATTTATTTCGATTATTTAAAAACACTTTACACTTGTCAAGAGTGCAACTTTTTTAATAATTAAAAAACCTAAAGATATAATAGCAACATCTAATTGTATAACTGATGAATGCCATGACTGAAAATGCATATTTGTAAATGAAACGCCTAAAATGACCATTGCATAAAAGCATCAACAGACTTAACAAGGGAACCACTAAAAATGGCCTAAAGCCAATCTTTGCAAGTCCTTGCATGTGACGGGTACTGCATGTCAAAGATCAGATCTGAGACACATTTACACACGTTTAGTTTACCACTGGCATGCTTTATAGATAGGTAAAGAGACCTAAAATTTAAGGCATATTTAGAGCTTAATTAGGTAAAGTCTGTTGATATGATTTTTATTGTCACACAGCTGTGAAACAATTAGATGAAATTACATGAAAGTGTAGTTGTGACTTCCCACAGAAAGCAGCGCAGCTCCTGATATCTAGATTAAAAGATTAAAAACACAAACTAAGACCAGCTGCATAAGAAGCAAAATTAGTTCAATCTTGTCGTAACAATATACACTGAATTGTTCTTCACTCTTTATGGCATTCATTAAAGTTGGATGAAAATTATAGTCATCAGTATCTCGCTTATAATCCACACCAGTGTCACCAGTGTAACTTTTTGCTGCAACTTATTTGCACAACTCACTTGCTTAAAGACTGAAAAAGTTTAAAAAGAGTGTTATAAACTCTAAAAGTCTTCCTTTAGCTCAGCTGGTAGACCATGCATGGTACTTACAAGACCAGGGTCATGGGTTCGAGTTCCAGGGAAAACACATACATCTTTCCTGTTAATCAGTTAAGCAGAGCTTGTTACTTATTCCTTGTTTTGCTCTGTGTGTCATCTTATGCTCAGCGGAGACATTGAGTGGGCCTCAGATCTGCAGAAGGAATTCCATGAGCAGTGAGTGTGGCGGCAGGGAGGTGTAACGTGTGTTCGGGACTGGGTGCAGGGCTTTTGAAGTTTGAAGGAATTAAAAATGGTGGCCAGGACAGACTCTGTGCCTCAGGAAAAGAAGAAAGGAGGGGTCCTTCCTCCTGATGGCGGCTGGGGATGGATGATCGTGGCTGGCTGCTTTGTAGTAACTGTTTGCACACGGGCTGTCACAAGGTAACTTTGATTTAGGTCATACCTGTGCAAAACTAGATGACAACAGAAAGCTCTTTTTTGTTTAAGCTGTTACTCTAGCTAAACTGGTTGTGCGTGCTTCTAATAACACTGAGATCGTAGGTTTTATCATGCTAACTGATCAAATGACACACTGATGCTTTGAATAAAAGCATCTGTCAAATGCAGAAATGCAAATATTAGTCATAGGTGTTTTTTCCAGCTATTATTCAGTCTTTGCGCTTTGCAAGCAGTTGACAGGTTAATAATAGCCGAAGGATATTTTGTTCTGTTCTTTGACAGTATTTGTACAATATGTCCTTAAACTGTTCTGGATTCATTCCTCACATGGGTTTAACTTGTCAAATAGTTCATTAAGAGTACATAAAGCACAGAATGCTATTATTAGTTTATTCAACACTGAGAATTACCTAGAAAGAGTCATTGGTTAACAGAATGACAAGAGCTACAAAGAGTACTTTGAGGTCAAGCTACATTTTGACAGACTGGTAAACAACTTGCCATCAGCCATCAGATAACACAGTTTTGTTGTACAATTCATAGATAAATATTTTTTGTCCACCCTCACCCTCATGTTCCAAACCCATATCGTTCTCCTATTTCTGTGGGAACCAAAAAGCAGAATGTTGAGGAATGACAGCCCCAGTCAACATTAATTTTCATTGCATCTTTTGTCTGCACAATGTAAGTGGATGGTGCCTGAGGCTGACAGTTCCTAACATCCTGACACTGTGTCCCTACAGAGAGTTCATACTGGAAAGGATTGGTAAATCATATATGGAAAAGTTTGCATTTCGGGGTGAACTACTCCTTTAATGATTTTCTATACAGTAATGCATTTACATAGATAGTTAAAAAATGTCCCACATTCATAGCTACTAAACTCGGGGTATAATTCTGTTTGTCAACATAGTTAATACCTTGTGAGAGGTAACCGGGGATGTATATGACAAACTTAAGTCTTTTCATGAACATTCAAATCCTGTAAGTAGTCATTATGGGATTAACGTTAGAAAAACCTGTTGAGCAGGTTCTTAAACATGCTAATGGTGTACCAGGACAACATGCAGAATGGTGTGAACAAAACAGCTGTCATGTGACCTCTCACCTCTAAAACAAGGCCCCTTTTGACCATTTTTGAAGTTATGTAGAGATAAATGGTAATAATCAACCTGAGGAGGAGCATTATGAAACCTCCTACAGAGCTTAAAGTGCAGTCAACGGTCCAAGGGATGGAAAGGTGCCTTTTTAACCTGTCTTTTATCTTCTGTTTTCCTTTCTGTCGTGAGCTCCTTTGAAAGTTCTTATCATTGATGTATTTACGTGTTATTATTGGAGCGCGTTTTTTCCCCTGAGCCACTGGCTCAGTGTTTTCACACTAATTGTGGAAAGGCTGGCTGAAGGACAGTTCCTTCTTTAATGGCTGTCGGCCGTGCCGAAGATGTAAGAGTTTCATACCCACACTGAGTGCCTTGACCCCAGTGGCCTGGTGATCTAGTTGTGTTTGTTCAGGTGCAGAACAGGCACTACAGACCCTCGTTACCCTTGTTCCAAACTTTCATGTTTAGCACTCACAATCTGCATGGCACTTCGGCCTCTCGAAATGTGCAGCCTCAGCTTTGGACTTTAAAGCTTGTTGTTATTCTAAAGTTTTGTGGTGTAATCCCCATGAAGCATGCAGTGTGTACTTTGTATGTGTTTCATACTGTGTCATGAGTTGATGAACGTTGTCATTTCTGCTTTTTCCAGATGCATCTCCATATTCTTTGTTGAGTTTCAAATGCACTTTGCGAGAGATTACTCAGGGACAGCATGGATTCATTCTTTGGTGGACTGCACAACCATGCTCTGTGGTACGTAATAATAATACAGGATTGACACCCTACAGCCATTTTTTATCACTTAAGATAATAGCATACGATAAGCCAGATAATATTTCCAAGTGGTCTGTGCTCCGGTAGCTTAGCTGTTAGTGTTGCGCATGCAACAGCAGGGTCTTTGGTTCGAATTGCAGGGAATGCATGTACTGATAAAATATATAGCATGAATGCTTTAGTGTTTCTGCCAAAGACGCCTTTGTATATACGCAAAAGAGTTATTATTGATCGCTCTAAAAACATCCTTAAGTACACAAAAACGGCAAATTTTTTATTTAGTCTGTCGCTACTTCTTGCTTAAAAAAATATTCTTTTTGACTAGCTGATTTCTACACTGGTCACACATATCCTGCAGAATGAGAAGCAGAGCTGTTCCCATCTGAGACAATACTGTTGCATAAGACATTGAGACTTGTAGCCTGTGGGAGGTTCAAAACACTCTGTGGATGTCAGCAACACACAGCGAACATCTTGAGTGAACAGGCCAGTGTCGCAAGCCTGACCCAGAAAAACAGCCCTGTTTGCTTTCGTTACACCCAGTGCTGTTTGCTGTTGACAGTAAAGCAGTCTGAGGAATTACATTGCTAAGGACGGCCATTTTTAGCCTGTACCTGCTGACTAGTAAACAAAAGATGAAAGAAGCGCCATTATTACGTCTTCCAAAATCATGTTTGACGAATGTTTTTTTTTTGTCACTGGGCTGTTGTGTTTCTGAGGCACTTAATTTACATGTAAATATTTGGTAGATGTTTTGTCTAAAGCAATTTACAGTGCATACTTGTCAGTACTTGCATTCTCTGGGAATCAAACCCATGGCCTTGGTGTTGCTAGCTGCTAGCTCTACATGTTGTGGTATGAGAGAGCAGCCCATGACTTTGAGATTGATCTTAAGCGGTTATGATTTGTTCTGATAGTTATATTCTTAGCATACATATACGTTATGTATATGTTATAAATAACATGCGTATACATTATTCTTCAAGCTCCTCTCGGAAGCCTGATTGGGAATCGTCTGTCATGCCGTGTCGCTGTAATATTAGGAGGATTCCTGGCCTCTATAGGACTTGTACTCAGCTCCTTCGCTACCAGTCTGGAATATCTTTATCTTTCCCTGGGGGTCTTAACTGGTAAGACACCTAATAATAAAACACTGACCTACTGTACACACCCATATATTATACTTGAAGCACATCTCACTTATGTTGTATACAAGTTAAAGTGAGGGATAATATACAGTCAGCTGGTCATTATTGCTAAATAAACTCTGAATGTTTAGGGCATTGATGTGATTACTAATTACTTTTTACTGACCTTACCAAATAAATACATGGACATGAAATATAAGTACATAAAAATATTACAAATATTATCATAATGTCAACTAAAAATAAATAAGGAAATAATTGACAAGGTTGCAAGAATACTGCGACTATATTACAATATTATTTACATAATAATATTACTCTGCAATATTTTTATCTATAGATTATCTCTTTCTCTGTTTAGAAAGACATAATTCTCTGCTTCCAACCTTCTACAATACAGTTTTATTTTAGTTGCCTTTGGCTTGTCTCAAACAACTTAAATATTGAAAGGTGCTTTACAAATAAAAATTTCTTGACAGTGTGACAACAGTCAACTACACAGTTTAGCATTCATTAGCATCTGACCACTTAGTGACTGACCAATCAAAATCAACTATGTCATAACTGACCGTACATAACAGTGTTTATATTTCTAAAAGACAAAACCGTTCACAAAAAGTATTGTTCTTTTCGCAGGGCTTGGTTTTGCGCTTTGCTATACGCCGGCTATTGCCATGGTTGGTGTTTATTTCTGCGAGAGGAAGGCTTTGGCCTACGGCATTGCCATGTCTGGAAGTGGCATCGGGACCTTCATCCTGGCCCCTGTAGTGCAGCTGCTAATTGAGCACTACTCGTGGCGAGGGGCCCTGCTTATTCTGGGTGGCTTTGTGTCTAATTTATGTGTATGTGGAGCTCTGTTACGGCCTATTATTTTAAAAAAAGAGGAGGCCTGCCCTCTTCCAGTGGACTCAGAGTGTGGCTACGATGTTAAATTGCCTGCGGTGAATGGTGTCCATACTGAGAAGGCAACAGGCATTACATTAGAATTAATCTGTAAGCAGCGCTGCCCTCAGGCAATGAAGGAATACAGCTTCCTACTCATGCCTGACTTCCTGGTCCTGGCAGGGTCCTTCCTGCTGCTGGCTAGCGGCTGCAGCCTGCCGTTTGTGTACTTGGTGCCATACGCACTGGATGTGGGTGTCAGTCATCACCGTGCCGCCTTCCTGATGTCCATATTAGGAGTCATCGACATCATCGGCAACGTCACATTCGGCTGGCTCACTGACAGGAGGTATGTTGTTTTGTGCATGGAGACAGTTTTACATTACAGTCAAAAACAGGAATAGGTTGTGTATTGACTCAGCCACCTGTTGTTTGTTTATTCCTTCTCTTCAAGTCTAATTATCAGTTTTGCTGTTTCTAACCACCATTATTCAATAAACAGCTGTCAGTTAAGAAGGAAAATTGAAATAGAGGTGTTTTCATCAGTTATATGATTTGAAGGGGTCAAAAAGCTAAAAAAAGGACTCAAAAAACAGAAACAGAATGTAGAGAGCAGTTTTTGATTATGCTGACTAGCGCTTTGTGTATCTCTTCTATAGGTGTCTGAAAAAGTACAGGAAGATATGCTACATGCTTGCAGTGGGAATGGAGGGGTTATGCTGTCTTTTTATCCCACTCTTACACACATTTGTCTTGCTGGTACCTTTCTCTGTGCTCTACGGGTACTTTGATGGAGCCTATGTTGCCCTTATCCCTGTGGTAACATCAGATGTTGTAGGGACCACGTTCCTATCCTCAGCTCTGGGGGTCGTGTACTTCCTCCATGCTATTCCTTATCTGGTCAGCCCACCGATTGGAGGTAGGAGCCATCAAATTCACTGAACCTCCTACAGTACATGTGTGTATGTACATATATATGTATAAAAATAACCTAGAATTTTTTTTGTATGAAAAACTATAATAAAAATAGCCAATAAAATAGTTTTGCAGGACAGAGACATTAACAATAAACATAAATGCCTCCATTTCTTTACACAGATAAACACAAGTCTGTACAGAAATGACACAGGCTACTTATGACAGAGAGAGATTATCATTAGTCATTAGCTGATATTTGTTATCAGCTCAGGTAATAATGTGCTTTGGTAATTCTGTTGTTTAGGTTGGCTGGTGGACACCACAGGGACCTACACAGCAACATTCTTACTGAGTGGGTTCGCCTTGATCTCCAGCTCACTCCTGCTGTTCACAGTGGCTGTCATTCGCCATTACCAGAGGAACCAAAAAATCAGACTGAGCAAAGACCCAAAACTGGAGTCATGTGAAGGCAAACAAGTGGACTATTATACGTCAAAAAACAGGACCTGATGATAATTTTCCCAGCCACTTCATAGCGTTTAGGATAGCAAATTATTTTTTTAAATAATTTAAAAAATGTTATTGTTAGCAGAAACATTTGTCACAGATTTTGTTTAAATAGCAGCAAATTTGGTGTGAAAATGTGTGTAAAAATGCTCTTGTGCGTATTTACTTTGGGTGTCTCTTGGTGAATAAAAAAAAAGATGCCAGGCTGCTGCACACATTGTTCCATATGTCTCATACCTAATAATAATTTGTCAACCATGAGCAAGCTGTATTTCTTTGTGTTTGTTTTCCTGTGAGACACAATTACAGTGTCTACAGCAAGGCTTTCCTTAGCTCAGTGGTTACAGCATGGCGTCAAGGTCATAACAACGGCAAGGACCTGGGTTCGATCCCAGGGATTGCACAGAAACAATATATAGTATAATGCAATGTAAGTTGCTTTGGATAAAAGCGTCTGCCAAATGCATAAATGTAAAATGTACAGACTCAGTATGTTATTGAAACTCAAGCTCCAGTTGAAGTTCTTTTTAACGTCAGTAGAGGGCCGTGCTGCTCCATTATTTCTAAACTAACTAAACTGCTGTAATTCAATGTAAGGGACAGCAAAATGTCCAGAGCATTTTAGTTCGGCTTGCACAAAAGGAGCCCAATTCATGCATAAATTATGCACTTATTCAGAAATTCAGGTCCTTTTATTCTCATCTGATGAACAAACTTGTTTTTGTATGTTTAATAAATCAGTTTAATAACCACATACTAACACCTGAAATAATTGCACTAAAAATTTTGTTTTTTATTCAAAGCAACTTACAGTACATTTTGTATAAGTTATACATTGGATCAGTATGTGTTCCCTGGGATTCGAACCCACAACCTTTGCTAATGCAACACCAACTGAGCTACAGAAACAACTATTTAAGATAATAAGTGGGCGGCCAACCATAACCCACCATTTTATATATTTAATTGCATTATTTTCCTGTTTAAATGTATACATTAAAATTAAAAGCATGGCTTAGCATTAAAGTAATAACTAATATATGATAAAGTTTTCTTTAAAAATTAAGATAAGACATGATAATGTATACTGGATCGTAATGTCAATAACATGTACAATATCACATGGTTTCTACATTAATCTAGAAGTTTAGAAGACATCAGTTGTAGTTTTAATATTAAAATTAATAACACTTCATTAATATACTTTTATTAATATAATATATGTATATATTATAACATATATATTTACATTATTATGATCTTTAAACAGAAATTAGTACACCCAGAAACCTATACTGAACATATAACAGCACAGATACAACATACATACACAAAAGATATATATACAAACATATATAGCACAAAAACTATGTTTAAAACTTCTTTAAGATACAGTCTTTTTTCTAGCTGCTTTTAAACAGTATGGATTGTCAATATCCCTGTATAAATACCAGTAGAGGGCAGTAGAAGTTAGGTAATCGTTTAATAAAGAAACACTATTACACAAAATCACTACTGATATATCATTAATAATACATATTCAACATATACATATACAACTTCTTAAAACAATATACGTTATAATGTACGCCAAAACATTTTT